>PVJS01005246.1:0-30658 GCA_004027185.1 Glis glis
AGGGCTAAATGAGCAATGTGTGCATGCATGCTTCTGATACCCTGACACTTATCAAAATGTATAACTACAATGCACCAATAAATGAAATAAAAAATTTTAAAAATTGAAAAAAATAAAAATAAAAAAAACATTTTAAAAAAGAAGAAAAGTGTGTGGTTTGCAGGGATCTGGAGGTTATAGAATTGCAAGTGAGGGATTGGGGACCAGTATATAATATGTATGTGAATCCTGGGACATGATTTAAAATGTGTTTCCTACTGTGTACACCCTAGAGGGGCACTGTTCTTATTTCACAGAAGAAAGGCAGGAAGTGACTGCCCAGAGACAGCAGCGCAACATGGAGGGACTGGATCTAAGGCCGACCACCAATACTTTTTTGACGTTACTTTGAAGACTCATGTTTTTAAGTTCCTGTGATTTCTGAATTCTACTATATAATGTACCTGTGGGGTTTTTATGTATTTATTTATTTAAAAACAATGTTTTGCCAGGAAAAAAACACTTATCAAACTAAATAGAATGAAAAGAAGAAGAAATTGAAAAGTACTTCCTCAACCTGATAATCTAGAAAAACCCCACAGTTCACATGGTACTTAATGGTGGAGTACTTAATGTTCCCCTTGTAGATAAGAAACAAGGTAAGGATTTTTGTTGTAGAAAATTTAATTCAACATTGAATTAGAAATTCTAGCCATTGAATCTATGCCGGGAAAGAAAGAAAAAGTCATTCCAAATTGGAAGGACTAAGTATAATGGTCTCTATATGCAGATGGCATGATCTTGCATATTGAAAATCCTTAGGAGCTGGGTGTGGTGGCACATGCCTGAAACCCCTGTACTTGGGAGGCTGAGACAGGAGGATCATAGTTTCAAGGGCAGTGCATAGTAACCTAGGGAGAACTTGATTCAAAATAAAAAATAAAATGGGCTGAGGGTGTGGCTCAGAGGTAGAATGCCCTGGGTTTAGTCCCCAGTACTACACAGAAAGAAAAAGAAAAAAAGAAAGAAAGAAAGGAAGGAAGGAAGGAAAGAAGGAAGGGGAGAGGAAGACAACCCTTAGGAATTATTTTAAAATATACTAGAAGTAATGTGATTTTAGCAAGAGTTCAGAGTATAAAACCAATATATAAAAATAAACTATATTTCCTATACACTAGCAATAAGCAACCTGAAAATAAAATTGTGAAATAATTCTATTTATTGTGGTATTAAAAATATTTAGGGAATAATGTTAACAAAAGAAATGCAAGAGTTGTACACTGAAAATCACAAAATGTTGTTGAAATAAAGTAAAGAACATACAAAAAATGGTATTAAATCTTATGTCCATGGATAGGAGGATTTAATTTTATTATGTTAATAATATTTTAATAAACCTGTTAAAAGTGGTCAATTCATTAAGAAAGGCAAACCACTTTTAAACGCATATATCTGATATTCCCAAAACATATGAAACAAAAATTGAACTGAAAAAAATGAATAGATCTACAATTATAGTCAAGATTTCCTTTACCCCTCAATAATTGATAGAGCAAGTAGATAGAATCTAATAATGATGTAGAATACTTAATATCAAACCACTGGATCTAATTTACATTTGTACAACATTGTATATTCCATAACAAAAGAACACACATTCTTTTCAAGTGAATCTAGAACATTACCAAGATTGATGATATTTGGAGACCATAAAATGAATCACAAAAATTTTAAAATAACTCAAATCAAACATAGAAGGAATGTTTTCTGAAAATATTGGAATTAAATATCAATACTAGAAAAAATATCTGAAAATTCTCCTAATAATTGAAAACTAACAATTCATTCCATGAGTTGAATAAGGAATCATAAGTGAAATTAGAAATGTAACATATAGAAACAGGATGTAGAAAAAGGGCATATTTTGAGGACATTTTTATAGTACCAAAATGCCTGTTGTAGAAAAGAAGAAATATCTCAAAAGCAATGACCTCCACTTTCACCTTAAGAAACTGGAAACAGAGTGAATTAAAAATAACCAAAAGAAAGGAATTAATACAGACAAATATGGAAATTAATAAAATTGAAAAATAAATAAAATCCACAGCTTTTTAAAAGAGTTATGTACATTGATAAAAATGATAAATCTGTTGATCAGGGTAAAAATGAGAGAAAAGAATTACAAATTACAAATATTAAGGATGGAAGAGATTATAACACTTCAGATTCTATAGATACTACAAGTATAATGAGGGATTATTATGTATAGTTCTATTCCAATAACATGACAACTTAGATGAAGTGGAAAAGTTCTTCTAAAGACACAAAGAGTTAAAAGTCAGATGTTCTCCCTAATATGTGGAAGCTAGGGAGAATGGGACTTAGAAGGGACTCCAGACAAAGAAGAAAACTTTAGATGAGTAAGAAGGCGAGCTAATCAAGGGAGATGGGAGGGGGGAAGAGGGAAATACACTAATGTACACGATGTATATACACAAATTTATCAGAGCCTGATGGATTGAACCGGTTCTCCGAGGGGATTTTCCTCACAACCCTACCCCCATGCTTCCCAAAAGGATTCTGCCCCTTCCTGGGAACCACTCGGGCTTCTGGCGCATGCACCATCCCACCGACCAATAAGTTTAGAGGCCACGTGGGCCTCCAATAAGACGCAACACCGGTCTGGTCAACCAATGGCAAAGGGCCAAGTCAGCCTAAACCCATATTTAATCCCAAGCGCGGCGGCGCACACTCTTTTTGATCACCTTTCTTTTTTTTTTTTTTTTTGCGGTACCGGGGATTGAACCCAGGGGCATTTTACCCCTGAGCTACACCCCCGGCCCTATTTTTTATAGTTTATTTTGAAACTGGTTCTCACGAAGTTGCAGAGGGCCTCACTAAGTAGACAGAGAGAGAGAAAGGGAGAGAGAGAGAGAGAGAGAGCTGAGGCTGGCCGCAAACCTGGATCCTCCGGTCTCCGCCTCCCAAAGTACTGGGATTACAAGCGTGCGCCACCATGCCTGGCTTGATCACCTTTCTTCTGACCCCCCCCCCCCGCTTGAATAAATCTCTTGGCTGCATGGTCGTCTCCAGTGCAGTTGTTTTTGCCCTTCATTGGTGTTTCCGCCCGGTTTGGGTACCCCCACCTTTTGGTGGGACCCCACTTCGAGCCATAGGGCTTGACCCACTGGGACGCCACAGCCTTCGCCCATTATTTTGATCGCCTGCTTCACATCCACCATCGGCCATCTTTAGGTGACTTTCCCTTAATCCCCAAACTCCAAAAACCTGTTGGGTCTCTTGCTGGGTGCTGACTGTTGATCGTCCAGCTGCCCCAAGCATTGGCCTGCATGGGGAGGAACGCACCCAACCCAGATCTTCACAGTTGCGGTGGACCTCACGGAGTCTTAAGCTTAACCTTTAGATTCCTAAACTTCATTCAGGCTGGTCCGACAGTAGTAGATTATCACCATTAATTGTTCGCAGTCAGGTACAGGTTAAACTTGCACTGAGCTGTCATAGTTAGTTACGTGTGGTCAATTACAGGCTAAATTCCTTCCTCACCACAGTTGGTTGTTAATTGTTACAAGTTAAATTCCTTATTTTCACTTTCTCTTCCTCATCTTGGCTGTGGGGGTGGAGAGGCCCCTCTCTAGACTTGGGTCTTCCCTCCTTACCGGTCCACTGGGACCTCCAAATCGGAGTGCTCAGTGACCCATTGTCCTCCGGTCTGCTGGGACCTCAGTGATGACTGGGCTCTTGGGGTTGAGACCTGCCATATCCTGTCCTGGGGGGACGCCTCCATGGACACATAATCCTCTCCACGGGGACTTCCTCCTCCCTCCCAGCCAACTCCCCCCTAAGATGTCTCCTAAACAATTTAAACACCCTCAGCCTTACTCCCGGTATTAAGCCTAAACGACTCATTAAATTTTGCACTCAGGACTGACCCACTTATCCCTTAGACAACCAAAACAAATGGCCTGAGTATGGGTCTCTTGATCCCGCACTTCTCAGGGATCTTTATAACTTTTGTGAATGATCAAAAAAAAAAAAAAGGGCAGAGATTCCCTACATTTAGGCTTTTTCCTTTCTCCGTTCCAATCCTGCTCTATGTATTTCTTGTTCTCCCAAGAATGTCCTTCTTGCCTATCAACCCAACCCCACACCTGTCCCCACACCTTCCTGTTCTTCTCTTGACGACTTTGACCCCGCAGACAAATCCCCCCCATCGAAACCGCCGATTACAAAATCCAGCCTCTTCTTCTGTCCCAGCACCCCAATTACCTCCTTCCAATATTTCCCCCACCCCACAACCCTCTCCTCCCTTTAGCCTCCCGGCCACCCGATCCCGCACTTTACACCCACCACAACCTCCTCCCCATATCATAGCCCCGCTCCGGGAAGTCACCGGGGCTGAAGGGATTGTCCAAGTCCATGTGCCCTTTTCAGTAGTGGACCAAACCCAGCTTGAAAAACGCTTGGGCTCATACACTGCAGACCCTACAGCCTATGTTCAGGCGTTCCAATGGGTTCTTCAGACTTACAATCTTACTTTCCATGACATTTATATGATACTTGCCAATACTCTTCTCCCGGAGGAGAGGAGGTGAGTCTGGGAGCAGGCTACAACATGTACTAATGAGGCACACAGAACAAACCCTAATCATCCAGTAGGCCCTGAGACTGTCCCTGAAAGGGACCCCAATTGGAACTACAATGCCCTGGGTGATCTAGCCCTAAGGGACCAATTTTCCACATGCATCTTAGCGGGGTTAAAAAGGGCTGCCCAAAAGGCAGTTAACTTTGAAAAATTGCATGAAATAATTCAAAAGAGGGAAGAAACCCCTTCCGAGTTTCTAGACCAATTAACAAAGGCTCTCCAACAATATACTAATCTAGACCCGGAATCCTCAGGTGGGCGACAGGTCCTCATGACCTATTTTTTTTTCTCAAAGTTACCCTGACATAAGGGCAAAATAAACCCCACGGCCCCTTAGACTGAGATCATGGCAATGGCATTTAAGGCTTTTCATAATAGGGATGAGGACACTGAACGCTGCAAATACCAATGATATGAAAAAATGGAGCGCGCTAAGTTTCAAATGCTTGCTCAGGTGCTACAAAACCCCGGGGGCCCATCAGGTGGTCCCCAAAACAGGCCCTCCATCCAAAAGAGTAGACCAACATCAGGGCCACAAAGCCCCCGGGGGCCTTGTTTTAAATGTGGCAAGGAAGGCCACTGGGCCAAGGCATGTCCAACCCCGAGGCCCCCATCTCGGCCATGTCCCAAATGTGACCTGAAGGGACACTGGGCATCAGAATGCCCATACTACCCGCCACCCACACACCCGTGCCCAAAATGCTCTCAGCACGGACATTGGGCTGGCAATTGCCCCACTTCCCGAAGGGGAGGCGGGCCACTGCCACCCTTACTGGGCCTGGCGGCAGAGGATTGACAGGGCCCGGGGTCTTCCACTTCGGCCATTGACATAGTCTCACAGGAGCCCCGGGTTACTCTTCACGTAGATGGCAGCCCCATTAAGTTCTTGTTGGATACAGGCGCCACGTTCTCAGTCTTAAGGGAGTTCTGGGGACCCACCTCTCCCTCTACCTCCACCATACAAGGGATAGATGGTACAGCCTTTCGCCCTCATAAGACATCCATCTTATCCTGCCACCTACATCACCACTTATTCGCTCATCAATTTTTAATTTTACCCCATTGTCCCATCCCCTTACTAGGGAGAGACATTTTGGCCAAATTAAGGGCCTCTGTTATCCTGCTCCCCAGGCCCTCCACTCCCATTTCCTCCCCTAAAACTATTCTTCTTCTCACAGTCTCAATATTAATGACTCCCCTCACACACCTTGTATCCCTACAACCTTGGCTCCACAACTCACATTACTTTCCTCTACTGAGGGACGTCAGGCATATTTAGCTCAACCAACCTCCTTCTCTACCCCCCCCCTTCCTGGCAATAAAGGGCAGTCTTTCTCCCAGTCATAGCTGGGGTGTCATTGGTAACGTCTCTCCTAGGCACTGGACTACGTGCAACCTCCCTGGGATATAGCATTTCACAACTTCAGACTTTCCAGGCCGAAATGCAAAGCGTAATTGAGGAGACCGCCCAATCCCTTGCCTCCCTGCAGCGTCAAATCACATCTCTAGCTGGAGTCACCCTGCAAAACCGAAGGGCCCTTGACTTATTGACAGCTGAAAAAGGTGGAACCTGTATTTTTCTCCAAGAAGATTGTTGCTATTACATCAACGAGTCACAGGTAGTAGAAACAAACATCAAAAACCTCCATCGTATAAGAGAAAGGTTTCTCGAGGATTCCTCGGGGCTTAACTCCAATATATGGGAATCCCTTAACAATCCAATCCTAACCTGGCTCTTGCCAATTATGGGCCCTCTAGTTGGGATATTCCTCTTTTGCATGTTCCTCCCCTGCCTTATAAAATTTTTACAAACCCAAATACAATTTCTTTTTTTTTTTTTGCATTACCGGGGATTGAACCCAGGGGCGTTCTACCTCCGTGCTACACCCCTGGCCCTATTTTTTATACTTTATTTTGAAACCGGGTCTCACGAAGTTGCAGAGCCAAACTTTCAACCAGTTCCTCCTTAGGGATTATCAGCTGCTGCCAACTGCGGGCCCCTATTCACTCCAGGATGATCCGTGGATTACCTAAACCCCGGCAGAGGCTCAGGCCACCTCCACCCCATCCCTCTTCTTGTTCTTTTCCCCTTTCTCTCTTTCCTCTCATGCTTAGGTACCTACCAGCAAAATGCTATACCAAAGATGGTGCTTATTCCTGGATGCGCTGCGTATGGACAGCTGGCTCATTCCCCCTTCTACAGGAACTGCAGATTGGACAACCACGCTGACGGACCTATGGCTACAGGGCACCCTAATGGACTTTACTCCAGCTGAAATCTACACGTTTGGTGCAGGGTTTTTGGGTATTCTCCTCTCCCTGGAACCGGGTCAGCCCAGTCCCCCCCCCACAATCTGTCACCCCCTTTGACATCAGGAAGTAGCTGGAAAGACACGACGCCCAATTCCCAAACAATATCAAAAAGGGGGGAATGATGGATTGAACCGGTTCTCCCAGGGGGTTTTCCTCACAACCCTACCCCCATGCCTAATTACTGCTTCCCAAAAGGATCCCGCCCCTTCCTGGGAACCGCTCAGGCTTCTGGCGCACATGCCATTCCACCAACCAATAAGTTTAGAGGCCACGCGGGCCTCCAATGAGACGCAACACTGGTCCGGTCAACCAATGGCAACGGGCCAACTCAGCCTAAACCCGTATTTAATCCCAAGCGTGGCAGCGCACGCTCTTTTTGATCACCTTTCTTTTGACCCCCCCCCCCATTGCTGATGCCGCCACTTGAATAAATCTCTTGGCTGCATGGTTGTCTCCAGTGCAGTTGTTTTTGCCCTTCAGAGCCAATCGCTATGTTGAGCACAAAAAGGAGGGAAGTAGGAGGGAATAGAGTGGGATTTGAGGGAGGGCTAAATGAGCAATGTGTGTACGGATGCTTCTGATACCCTGACACTTATCAAAATGTATAATTACAATGCACCAGTAAATGAATATATTAAAAAAAGACACAACTTTTAAGGTTCAATAAATAGAATTAAATTAGCTTAATGGCCTTGTCTATTTAAAAAGTCAAATTTATAGTTAAAAACCTTCCCACAAAGAAAACTCCAGGTTCAGATAGCTTTACTGAAAAATTCTACCAAACATTTAATGAAGGTAGGATACCAAATCTCTCCCAGAAAATTGAAGAGGTGAATGGAAACACTTTCCAATTCATTCTATGAAGTTATCATTACTTTGATGACAAAACCAAGGACAATAGAAGAAAATAAAGCTACAGACCAATATCATTCATGCATACAGATGTAAAAATTCTTAACACAATTTAGAAAATCAAATACAATGTATTAAAAGAGTAATATCTCATGGTCAAGTAAAGTCTATCCTCGGAATGCGGGCTTTACTTAATATTTGGAAATTAGTCTCTGTAATTTACCCGGTTAAGGGATGATAGGATCATCTCAATAGATGCAGAGAAAACATTAGATAGCACCCAATATCTATTCTTGATAAAAATTCTCAGTATTCTTACTAAAATGAAGGTAAACTTTCTCCATGTGATGTAGGGCACCTGTGAACAATCTACAGATAATATCATACTTAATGGTGAAAGACTGATGGCTTGTTCTAACACTGCTATTCAACAGTGAACTGGGAGACTTAGGCACTCAATAAAGCAAGAAAAATAACACTTTTTTGTGTGTGGTACTAGGGATTGAACCTAGGGTCATTCTACCTCTGAGCTATAACCCCAGTCCTATTTTTTATTTTTATTTTGTAATAGGATCTCACTAAGTTGATGAGAGTCTCACTACTGGATGAGGCTGTCTTCAAACCTGTGATCCTCCTGTCTCAGCCTCCCAAGTACTGGGATTACAAGTGTGTGCTACCACACCCAACTGAAAAAGAACACCTTCAAATTGGAGAGAAAGAAGTAAAAATGATTTTATTTGCAGATGATATAATCATCTATGTAGAAAATTCTATGGAATCTACAGAAAAATTTTGGAACTACTAAGTAAGGTTAGCAAGATTGCAAGACACAAAGACAATACTCCCAAATCAATTATTTCCATATAATAGCAACAGATAATAAAAATAAGAATAAGAACCATCTCTACTATGATAAAAATATGAAATATCAAAGTATAAATTTGAGAAAAGATATATAAGATTTGTATATTAAAAATTATAATACATTCCTGACTGGAGGAGAAATATATTGTTTATGGATTTAAAAAAGTTACTAGTATTGTTTATTACCCTTAAACTGACATATACATTCGAATAAACATCAGATACAGCTCTGAGAACCTGATTCAAACATTTAAATGGAAATGCAAAGGATTTAGAATAACCATACAACTTGGAAAAAAAGAACAAAGTTGGAAGACTTACACTGCCAGAGTTTATGACTTAACAGTGCTAGGGTTATTCAAGACAATATTATTGGCATAAATATAAAAAAATAGATCAGTGGAATGGGATAGGGAATTCAGAAATAGATCTTCACATATAGGGCACATTTGTTCTTCAATTAACTCAAAAGGATCATTATGATAGAAAGCAGATCAGGGTTTGCCTGATTCAGAAAGGGGTGGAGGAGTGATGGCGAAGGATCCAAGGACACTTTGAGGGAGGTGGGTATGTTCATTACCTCAGTTGTGGTAATGGTTCCACAGGGATATGCACACACAGGAAGAAACTTATAAAATATCACACTTTACATGAAGTTTATATGTCAATTTTACCTTTCAAAAGCTGTGGAAAAACTGCAGTGAATATTTCTGTGTGTCCTGTTAAATATTACAGTTTTGGAATTTCCTGTTTTGCTATTACACAGGGAAATAACCTAGCTGCTCTCCAGGTTTTCAGTGTGTGTGCACTTCTAAACCCTACCTCTCTTTTCTTTCCTCCAATAAAGCTGAGCAAGTTCCCCCTGGGAGGTCTCTCCACTAGAGACTTGCTGCTAAGAAGCTCCGTCCCTGATGGCCACCAGTCACCTCCCTGATCTCCTACAGCTCCACCCTCCGGCAGGTGGTTCTCAGAACCATCATCCAATGCTATTCTCAGTATACTGCTCCCAAAGGTGGAGACAGAGTCCTGGGCCTCTACATTCCAAGGATAGGGGCAATCTATCCATCTTGAAATGGATAAACTATGGACAATCTATTCATCTTGGAATGGATACCACATACAATGGTCGGTGTGAGGTAAGTGTTTAAAAGGGTTGCAGGACATCTTTTGGCATCCATGTTTTCAAACATGGGGATCTTCATTCAGTTTGTACAAAATTGGGACATTATTTCAGTTTGTAGAAAATGAGGCACTAAAGAAAGAAACTGAAGAAGATCTTAGAAGATGGAAAGATTTCCCATACTCTTGGATAGGCAGAATATTATCAAAATGGCCATTCTACCAAAAGTGATCTACAGAGTTAATTCAATCCCTATCAAAGTACCAATGTTATTCTTCCCAGACTTAGAAAAGTCATAAATTTCATATGGAGGCAGAATGCCCCTGGGTTTGATCCCTGGTACCCCCCCACACACACTAAAATAGAGAGCCTATAGAATGGAAGAAGATCTTTGCCAGCTACTCCTGTGATAGAGGAATAATATCTAGAATATACAAAAATCTTAAAAGACGTAACACTAAAGAAACTACCCAATCAATAAATGGGCAATTGAACTAAATAGACACTTCACAAAAGAAGAAATACAAATGGCCAATAAATACATGAAAAATGTTCAACATCATTAGAAATCAGGGAGATGCAAACCAAAACTATACTGAGATTCCATCTAACATCAATTAGAATGGCAATCATTAAGAAGTCAAACAACAATAAATGCTGGCAAGGATGTGGGGAAATAGAAACTCTTCTACACTGTTGGTGGGATTGCAAATTAGTACAGCTGCTATGGAGATCAGTGTGGAGATTCCTCAGAAAATTGGGAATGGATCCACCATATGATCCAGCTATACCACTCCTGGGTATCTTTCCAAAGGGAACAATATCAGAATATTATAATAACATATGCATATCCATGTTTATAGAAGCACAATTCACAATAGCCAAATTAAGGAACCAACCTAGGTGTGTCCATTAACAGATGGATTACAAAATTATGGGATATACACACAATGGAATTCTACTCAGCAATAAAGAACAAAATTATGTAATTTGCAGGAGACTTGATGGACCTAGAGGACACTATGTTAAGTGAGATTAGCCAGTCACAGAAAGTAAAGGCTCATTTATTTTCTCTCATATGCAGAGCTATGGAGTAATCGGGATACCAGAGGGACTTCAGATAATGAAGGAGAAACTCCAGTGAAGCCAGAGCTGTGGTCTAGTGGAAGGGGGGGGAGGGGGAATCAATGAAGGAGTCACTTCCATTGACATTATGTACATATGTGAGAATACCAATGCCAATCTCAATACCCTGTATGGGGAAGGGGGGGAGTGGGGAGGGAGCAGGGGGAAAGCCCATCAAGTGCTGTGTGCATGTATGTCACTATCACAATGATTTACATTATGATGTGAGACTATTATGCACCAATAAAATTATACAAAAAAGATTTTATTAAAAATGAGTATGCAGCCGGGCATGGTGGCGCACGCTTGTAATCCCAGTACTTTGGGAGGCCGAGACTGGAGGATTTGGGTTCGCGGCCAGCCTCAGCTCTCTCTCTCTCTCTCCCCGTCTCTCTCGTTCTCTCTTTCTACCTAGTGAGGCCCTCCGCAACTTTGTGAGACCCGGTTTCAAAATAAAGTATAAAAAAATAGGGCCGGGGGTGTAGCGCGGAGGTAGAACGCCCCTGGGTTCAATCCCCAGTACCGCAAAAAAAAAAAAAATGAGTATGCTATTATCTCAGAAAAAATATGACAGGTTAAGGGGCAGTATAGGCCACCCTAAATAGAAAAAAGCCTGTCAGTGGGTGTTTTCAGGGTATATTGCAAGAAATAAAGCTTGCCATTACTGTGTGTGTGTGTGTGTGTGTGTGTGTGTGTGTGTGTGTGTGTTACTAAGGATTGAACCCAGGGGCATTCTTCCACTGGGCTACACCCCCAGCCCTTTTATTTTTTGTTCAGAAACAGGGTCTTACTAAGTTATTGCACACTGTCCTCAAACCTGCAATTTTCCTGTCTCAGCCTCCCAAGTACTAGGATTACAGGCGTGCACCACCACTCCTAGATGCCAGCACTGTCTGTACAGCCCACTTGCTTTGTGCCAGATATTCTGAGGTCAGAGCTTACAAAGATAAGGGCTGACTCTTGCCCTCAATGACGTTTGGTATCTCAAAGGAAAATGGTACACAAACTAATTCCTTAGGAAAAATTAGAGTTAAATAATCAAAATATAGTGTAAAATTATGTTAAATAATTCTAATTAAATCTAATTATAATAATTCAATCTATTGTTATATCATAGTTATCTCTATTAGAACACTTTGTTTGCTATGGTTAAGCATATAATGAACTATAATACATCACAAATGGTATAAATTAGGTTACTGATGTTTTAATTTCTACCTAGCAATTTTTCAAAGTTCCAAGTTAAAAACAACAGCAACCCAGGTACTACTATAGATATGTGGACCAGGTATTCCTAGCTAAGTAGTGCAGTCAAAATTCAAGTGTGCAGAACAGGCAGGGCCATCCTGGATGCTGCGCTTACAGGAAGGAACACGAGCCAGGCTTTCTGTGTGGGTGAGTGTTGATTTAAGACCTACCGTGTTATAAATGTTTTCTATTCCCTGGACTATATTTTCATTGAAGACAGAAAGAATGTCTTTTATCTCTGAAGTTATAGTGTCCAGGCCTTAGACATCCAATAGGCAGAACAAATAAGTGTGTAGGGAATAAGAAAAATGCAAACACCCACAAATGAAAAGAAAAAGATTCTGAAGAATTTAATATTTGATATTTCAAAACACTATCAAATTAGCTGATAATGAGGGTGTGGGAAAAGAATTCTGGTAATTTTGTTACACATTTTACCTTTTAGCATTGTTTTTATTTTAAATGATCTACGGAGACTGCATATTGGTGGAGGGAGTACACAGAATAATCATTTCAGTGTTTAGGGTCTGTAAAGGCTTTAATTCAGCTACAACAATGGTCACTATAGTGTCCCTAAAATAGTAAATTATCATTAACAATGTGAGTGAGCTGGGTATGGTGGCACATACCTGTAATCCCAGTACTTGAGAAGCCGAGACAGAAGGATCACAAGTTTGAGGCTAGCCTCAGCAACTTACAGAGATCCTCAGCAACCTAGTAAGACCCTGTTTCAAAAAAAAAAAATTATTAAAAGGTTTGGGAGTGTAGTCTGTAGGTAGAATGCCCCTAGGCTCAATCCTCTGTACATAAATAAATAAATAACAAAAATTCCCCAAAACAAAACAAAGGCAAGCTTTTGAGCAGGGTGTGGTGGTGCATTCCTTTAATCGCAATACTTGGGAGGCTGAGACAGTAGGATCACAGGTTCAAGGCCAGCCTCGGCAACTTAGTAAATTCCTCAACAACTTAATGAGACCCTGTTTCAAAATAAAAAATAAAAATAAAAAGGGGTGAGGGTGTAGCTAGGAGGTAGAATGCCCCTGGGTTCAATCCGCAGTAACCCCCCCCACACACAAAATTGACTAAATCACTTTATCTGTGTTTATCCGTGTCTATGTGGTCAATCTTATGATGAACAATGTCTCAACAGATGTATTTTCTTGGGTGAGCCATTATTGAATGTGTACTGTTTTACACTGAAAACTCAGATAATAGATATTTTAATTTGTGTGTGTGTATGTGTGGTACTGGGGTCGAACCCAGGGGTATTTTTACCTCTAAGCTACAACCCTAGACCTATTTTTTATTTTTTATTTATTTTGAAACAGGGCCTCGCTAAGTTGCTGAGGCTGGCTGGGAACCTGTGATTCTCTTGTCTCAGCCTCCCAAGTGTTGGGATTACAGGCATGTGCCACCACACCCAGCTAGATATTGTAATTTAATCCAATTCCTTGGAAAAGTAACAAAATCTACATACAAATAATCAGATCCCTCATTTTTTTTTTTTTTGCGGTACCCGGGATTGAACCCAGGGGCGTTCTACCTCCAAGCTATACCTATTTTTTATACTTTATTTTGAAACAGGGTCTCACGAAGTTGTGGAGGGCCTCACTAAGTAGCTGAGGCTGGCCGCAAACCCAGGTCCTCCAGTCTCAGCCTCCCAAGTACTGAGATTACAAGCGTGTGCCACCACGCCTGGCTTAGATCCCTCATTCTTTATCAAGTACCTAGTTACAGACACCCCGATTCCAAGTGTAAAACAGTATCATCAAATAGAACTCTTATTAACTGAATTAAATTGTTCTTGAAAAACAAAGAGATAGTGACTTTTTCCACTGATGGAGGATTTTACTTTAAAAATCTTAGCAATAATAAAAAAGTTTAAAACTGACTTCAACCTCATTTCTTACATCCCTGAGTACTTCCTGGTCATCTTATTAATTCCTGAGCAGATAGGAGACATAAGTTTATAAGAATCAACACTTTGACGGATTTGAAGAGTCTCTCCAGGTGGGAACAAATTCTCCACTTTTAAAATGATTGTGTTGGCTTAAGTGAAGAGACCGAATCGACCTTGGTTCTGGCATTGTTTATACACTGCCATGGTCTTCCTGTTTTGCAGCAGAGATAATTATGTTTAAAAAACTGCTTGCAGAATATCTCATAGAAAAAATAGTGTTAAAACATCAACCCTAACCCAGGTGTTTAATTTATAGCCTCCTAGAACATTGTGTTTCAAACAGTAGGTCATAACACGCTAGATAAAGAGATCAATTTTGCAGCCAGGACAACCAGTAAAAAAAAAAAAAAAAAAAAAAAATAGGAAGGACCAGGCCGAGCGTGGTGGTGCACGCTTGTAATCCCAGTACTTTGGGAGGTGGAGACCGGAGGATCAGGGTTCGCAGCCAGCCTCAGCTCTCTCTCTCTCTCTCCCGCTCTCTCTCTCTCTCTCTCCCTGTCTCTCTCTCTGTACCTAGTGAGGCCCTCCGCAACTTCGTGAGACCCGGTTTCAAAATAAAGTATAAAAAAATAGGGCCGGGGGTATAGCGCGGAGGTAGAACGCCCCTGCGTTCAATCCCCGGTACCGCAAAAAAAAAAAAAAGAAGGATCAGAGTCAGAGAGTGTTATATGTAGTAAAGTTATTATTTTGTGAAACGGTTGATTCAGATGTGTGTGCACACAAGTGTGCTCTCACGTGTGCATGTACACTTTTCTTATGTGGATTGCAGTCCAAAAAAGTTGAAAAGCACTGTACTAATGCTTCTTCTTTCCAAGGGTATATATACAAAATATATATCTTATTTCAGACCTAATACTTAGGGCAAAAAACAAATAATGTGTACTTACTGGATACTGCCTGATAAGGCAATGTCTTAAGTGGTGTTCTGGATAAGCCAATGCAAAAGACTTCAGAAATATTATGATCTCATTGCAGAACTGTTAATCTTTCGTGACATTCAACATCTCAGTGAAAACTGAAATATTCATCCATCAATCCCCAAATACACAATAGGCAATATATTCTGACTAAATTTATGAATAACTGACTTACTTGTTATATTTTCATCTAAACATTTGTTTCATGCAGCAAAGATATTGCCATAGATGAACTGACATTACAGAAAATAATTGCTTTTTCATTACAAACAATACTAGAGTTTTATAACTTTTTCTCTTAGATTTGCAAAGAGGCATTTGTTCCAATTTTCCAGGACTCATTTATAAACCAGAATGTGTTACTCATGAATGACCAGAAAAAAATAATTCTATATTTGGAATTAATTCATCTCCATCTTTCTGCCAACTCACCTTGACCTGCAGGGAAATACTAAAGGACTAGGGAGAGACACGGGAACCTGCCTTCAAGGGGATAATTAATTCCTCATGATTGATTCCTACTCTCCTGCCCATAATCAAGGTGGAGAAAACACTCTTGGGTGCTGGAGGCACCCAATGCCTGTTCCACATGTGAGCTCATGCTTCTAATTAACTTCCCCAAAGCCTTAACAGATCCCTTTGCCAGGGTAGACACCATGCTAAATTTGTCTTCTGAAATGTTCTCTTCCCTTCTCGTGCTCTTATTCATGTTAGCCATACCATCTCCAACCTTCAGTACCTTCGCTGGCCTACCATGAGTCTTCCGGGCACTCTGTCAAAGCTCCTCCATCACCTGCTCTTCTTTGCAGTATGAGATTCCCTAGAAACCTTTCCCTCTTCCCTTAAAACTGACCTGTGAATCATTATCCTTACATCTTGGTTTTATGATATGTGGTAAGTGGTAATTGGTTTTCTGGATAAATGAAGCTTGAATGAATGTGCTAATTAATGATGATAGGCCTGATCATTGCAAGAATCTTAACTCAAGTGATTGGTGATATTATCTACTACTAGAGTTATTATCTGCTAGTTCTTCAACAAGGTGAACTAAAAATGTCCCTATCATCAGAGCTGGCAGAAAATGTACTATTTTCATGGGAGGGTAGGAGGAAAACTGATCCTAGGATGGGGGATGACTGGCCCCTGGTATTCTTTACTTTGGGATCTTGTACTCTCAGTGGATAGTTGTGCCTCAGAAACTATCAAAGGGAAACCTTGATGTAGCCACGTCAGGAGGCGTGGAGCCTGTTCCTCATGTTGTAAAGGGCTGGTGGTGTCTTTTCGGGTGTTAGTCAATTTGCTGTCACTGTTACAAAACACCTGAGAGAATAACCTGAAGGAGAAGTTTATTTTGATCCATGTTTCAGAGGTCTCAGTCCATGGTCAGCTGCCCTGTTGCTTCTGGACCTGTGGTGAGGCAGAGCCTCATGGCGAGGAGCATGTGGTGGAGCAAAACTGCTCACTTTGTGGGGCCAGGGAAGCAAAGAGAGAGATAGGAAGGAGCCAGGGTCCCAGTGTGCCCTTTGGGGGCATTCCCCAAATGATTTAACTTCCTGCATAGGCCCCACCTCCTAAAAGGTTCCGCCAGCTGCCAATAGCACCATCAGTTGGGAACCAATCCTTTAACACGTGGTCTTGCGGGAACATTCAAGACCCAACCCATAACAGTTTATGAAAAACATTACCACTCCTTGTTTTGCTTTGTTTTAAAATTTCACCATCTATTCTTCCAGAGAATATGACTTTAGAATATAATTTGTCTAGGACAAAATATCAGAAAATAGTATGTTCTCATATAAAAATGTGCCCCTTACTTCTGCTGCAGGAATGTGACTGGCAGAGGGCCCAGCTGCGCCCCTCTGGGTCCTCAGTGAGGCGATGCTTCCCAGTGGCGCTGTCTAGCCCCTGACTGAATGCAGCAGGAGTGATAGGGCAGGCTGTTCTGGCAACCAGCGGCTGGCTGACACTTTCTTGGAACTGAGCTGCACTGAGACTCTTCCTACCCGTCCCCTTTTCCCTTCCCACTCTCATTCACAGGAGCCAGACTGCACCTCAGTCTCAGGGTTCTCTGCACCGCCTCAAGCTCACTCCCTTTCCCCCCTTATAAGCATTATTTCTATTTTTATAGGATAAACCCTGCCTAGGTGACTGTTAGAGGACCTAAACTAACATAAAGTCCACTCTGGTCTTCTAGTTTATTTGCTTGTGTCTCAAACCAGCAGTGGGAAGAAAGAGACCTTGGCATATATCATCCATGCTTTTATGGTTAGATATAGAATGTCCCCTGAAGAGCTCATATATTAATGTTCAGACTTGATACCCTGGGGGTTGTAATCTCATTAGTGTATAAATCCATTGTGATGAGTTTACTGGGTGGTAACTTAGGCAGGTGGGGTGTGGCTGGAGAAGGCGGGTCCCTGGGGGTGTGGCCTTAGGGACTGTGCTTTTGTCTTTGAATCCCCTTGCTTGTTTCCTCTCCTTACTTCCAGCCTCTGAGATGTGAGAGCAGAGCCCTTGCTCTCTCTGCTTCCTGCAAACATTCCCTGAGCCCCACAGACCCTGGCCTCACATGGATTGAACGCCCAAATCTCCAAAAAACTCTGAGCAAATAAATCTTCCTTCCTCTAAGCTGTATGGTCAGTTGTTTTGTATTACACAGTGAGAATGTTGATTGAGACACATGCCAAAGCTAGAATGAGGAGCCAGAAATTCTGGTGTCTAGACTAATCTTTTATCACTAATCATTGTATCACGTGATTTCTCCTGAAGGAACTGCTGAATGCAAAATATCTTGTATGACAGGAGACCTAGGTTATAAGTATTCCTGTGAGTTTTCCAATATCAATTGCCAAGTATTGTTCCATCTCTCCAGACTAGTGATTTTCAAATGTTTTTAAGCCATTGACTCCTTTCTTCAAGTTAAATCAACAGACAGCAGCACAGGCGGGGCTGAAGCGCAATGGGTTAGAGGTGAGGTGGCCATGGAGACCAGATGTCAACTGCTTGGTGTCCTGCCTCCCCTCCCCACTTAGTGCTGCTGCGATGCCTTTCCAAGAATCCCTGAGCTGTACTGAGCATGGTAATAAAACTCCTGCTCAGTAGTTCAGGGAGAAGCCTCTTTAGTGAACTCTCAGGACCAGAAAGAGGATCAAACTGTGGGGGTCTGGCTTTCAGGCTATCTCAGAGAGAGCTGCTTCACGTTCATCTGTTAAGTCTAAGATTGTTAAATCCTCATAAAATTTCCTTTGAAGAAAGTGTTTTATAGAAAAATATTTTACAATTTTTTGAAAAGCCCCTGGCCCAGGTCAGATACAGAAAAGCTGTCACATAGAATGCAGTTTTTCATGTCTGTGGGTATCTGGAATGAATGGCCTGGAGTACAAGCCCAGACATTTGATCAAGCCCAGTGCTCCTACTAAACTGACAGTGGAGTATGCAGGCCAGCTCTTTTATGTCACATATTAATTCATTCAGGTGTTCAAAAAATACATTTTCAGCATCTACAACATGCTAAACATTGGCTAGTTACTAAGAAGGTCACATTGTTTTCAAAAAAGGAAATGCATAAATAAATACTAAATAGTATGTTTCAGAGGCAAGAAAAGCCCAAAGGAAGGGCACCCATCTACCCAGGCAGGGTTGGGGGACTACAGAGAGAACCGATCCGGAAAAAAAATACCTTGAAAGATTCAGGTTTTCAAGGCTGGGTGTTTGCTGCATTTTGTGCCATGATCTGCTCCGCGTGCCTTACTTCTAAGAATTCCTTCATGCCTCAACAACTCTGAGATAGACACTATCGTTATCCCCATTTTAGAGATCAGGAAACGGAGACACAGAGAGGTTAGGTAAGAGGCCTGAGGTAACACATCAAAAATGGCAGAACCAGGAGTGCACCATCCTGTGGCCATCCTCTTAAGTGCTGTATGTCTTGCCACTTTGATGTCACCAAATTTACCCGCTGAACTCCAACAAGCTAGGATTGAATCAAGGTGTTCTGGTTCCCAGACTAGCATTAAATTCGAACTCCCAAGACCCCAGAGTGAGTGTCTATTTTTCTTAGTGGTCTGTCAGAGACTGATGACTCTCAAAGTAGTGTCTTAAAAAAGGCTAAGACATTCACTAGAATAGCAACTTCGGGGTCCTTGTTTAGAAGTGCTCGGGACAGGGGAATATTGCAAATATAAGACTGCACTTCCATTAAACAAAAATGTACTGTGAGCAAAGGCCTGGTGTGTTTGGGTGAATAGTGAGTTTCTACCACATGCAAGGTATAATAATAATCAGGTTTTCAAAATACTCAGCCAGACTCTGCTGGCTTCTCTAAGATAGAAATGCACAGACAGATAAAAGACTGTGTTCAGGTTTTATTTTAATCTTTGCCTCCCTGCTTGTGGTCTTAATGGCCTTACTTCTGAAAGCAAATGATATTTCTACCTCCTTCCCAAAGCAGGAATTTGCATTTTAATTTTGGAACACTTAGGGAAAAAATCAAACGAAATGCTTTATTTACTTTTTTGAGACTTTTTTTCTTCTTTCCAGGAATAAAGCCTTTTGCTTACTGAGTTGTAGGCTAAATATCATGAATCCCAAGGCAGAGCTGGTTACTGGAGCTACAGTATTTATACTTCACTTAGGAGCTTCAGGGGGATCCAGACTAGAAGAGATTTCCATTGAGGTATAAGAGTTGGGTTTTCCTTGAACCGAATTTTAAATCAGGAACTTCACACACAAATAAGCAGGAAATAAACTTTCATTAAAATATGCTGAGAGCCCTACTTTGGTAAGGTGAGTTAGTGTAAAATACAACTTGTCATTTTTTTTTGTCAATTCTGAAGGCCTCTAAACTGTGAAGATGATGACGATATAGCTACTAGGACAATCCCCAGGTTTGCTGATGCAGCCTAGTTGTTGCTCACCTAGCTATACCATTGGTCATCCAAATTGGACCCTTAGAAACCAAAGGTGGTTGCTACTATTAATTACACTGGGACAACAGGCATAAACTGAGACAGAACCAGGCAGACTAGCATAAATGATCGCCTATTTGGGGGTAAAATTCCCTTTTCAAGCACAGAAACTGCATCATCATGGAGTTTGTAGGCAGAGTCTAATGTCAGGTGCAGGGTCAAGTCAGTGAAGGGTCAGGAAGAGGAAGTACCCCGCATGGGACTACTTTGAACATGGAAATTTAGCACTAGAGGGATGGCGCAATCATTTAATTCAGTCAGATGAGGAAATAAAGAGGAATTGGGTTATTATCGTTTGGACCTGATGTGTCCCCCAGAGTTCCATGTGTTAAAGGGTTGGTGGCCAGCCTGTGGCATTGATAGTAGGTGGCAGAACATTTAGGAGGCGGGACCTAGTAGGAAATCATTGGGGCATATCCTTGAGGGGAACGTCAAGACTTCACCCCTTCCTCTTTCTGTTCCCAGCCGCCATAAGGTGAATAGCTTTACTCTCCTTGCCGTGATGTCTGGGTCGCCACAGGCCTGAAAACAATGAATCCAACTGACCATGGACTGAGACCTCTGCGACGGTGAGACAAATAAACCTTTTCCCCTTTTAAATTGTTTATGTTAGGTATTCTGTCACAGTGTTAGAAAGCTGACCAACCCAAACGTAGCGTACTATAACAATTATTTTTTATTCTTAGATTATGTCCTTCCATACCTTTTCTGGAATTAAAATATCCTTCTATTTTTTAACCAAATGAAAGAAATACTAGAGAATAGTGATATTTCATAATGCTCTTAACCTGGCCAAAATAAAAGGTTTATTGTTCAGTTTTTCTTTTTTCTTTTTTTTGTGGTACCGGGGATTGAACCCAGGGGGCATTCTACCTCCGCGCTACACCCCCGGCCCTACTTTTTAACCTTTTGAAATATATATATTTTGAAACCGGGTCTCACGAATTTGCGGAGGGCCTCACTAAGTAGAGAGAGAGACAGGGAGAGAGAGAGAGAGAGAGAGAGAGAGAGAGAGAGAGAGAGCTGAGGCTGGCCGTGAACCCAGATCCTCCGGTCTCCGCCTCCCAAAGTACTGGAATTACAAGCGTGCGCCACCATGCCCGGCTTAGTTTTTCTTTGTTTTGTTTTCAGGAAGAAGAGGAAAATAATCAGCACTAAACATTCACATTCACTGCAGCTTGATGTTGGCCAGGGACCCCAAGCTCTCAGAGGTGTGAGGAATTTGAAGGGGCTGCCTTCAGTCTGCCTGTCCCAGCCCATGGCTCCTGCACACCTACTCTATGGTTTGTTCCCTGCAGCCAGTCTCTGTTCCTTGCAAATCCCTACTCTGACTCTACAGAGGAGAGTCAGTGAGTATGTATGGATAAGGACAATCTCATGAAAACTGCCAAGTCCAGTTCTTTTCTGTACTTTTAGAAGAGGAAAACATGATGTTTTGGGGGTGGTGGCTGAAATTATCAGAACTGATTTCATTTCTCTACTTTGTGTGTATGTCTATCACCTCTGAAACATGAGGGAGGAGACGATGCCGAGAAATGCTTTGGCCATACAACTTGCCAAGAAAAGTCAATGGGAACTTGATTTTATTAATGCAGTATTCTCTTACCAAACCCCCAGCACTAGATTGCCGAAGAATTAAAAAAAAACCCACTCAGGGATATTATTTTCATATTTCAGGATGAAGGTAGCTAAGCAGCAAGTTTTTCTAAGTACACTGGTACTCAGCAAGCCCAGGCACATTTCTGCTTGAGAAAAAAAAATCAAACAGCCTCTGCTCTCATAAATCCACATATCTGTATTTTAACATGACAGCATTACCAAGAATTTGTAATTAGTCTGAAGTATCTGGTCAAAATCAAATAGACTTGAGTCAACCAGCTCCCGTGCATTCATTTAGTCTCTTTCAGGTCTTATGATATTAAATTGCTTATGCGAAGTTGCTCATAATAAAATATAATAAAGGATGGCTTGAGGATATCTTGTCAGACTTTAATCACTGTGGATTAATTATGTTTTTCAGAAACAAAACACATTGTTTGAGATGTTTCCAAGCTTGGCAACGGTCGGCTGGTGTGTCAAGAGGAAGATTGGTTTAGGCAGGTAAATGTTTTCAGATTATTTGTGGTTGAAGGGTTGCCAGGCTTCGTTCTCAGTAAATATAAATTCTGATTTGTGGGTCCAACACGGCCCTTCTGGGAGGGAGGTACTGACAGATAACGTCAACAGGTAAGTTTGTGTAAAGATGCAGAAAGCCGTTAGGGGAATACTTCTGAGTGTTTACCTACAAAATTTTACTTGGCACTGCCAAGCTGCTAGTCAGCAACCATTTCTGGGCAGGATAGTATGCATTTTTTTGGATGGTATAGCTTGGATTTTTCTCTTTCCTAGAAACTTGGTGGAAGGATAGAGAAAGGTGGCAGCACAGAGAAATTTAGAAAGCCACATCTCAGGGGCATATTTAAGTATCCATGACTGATAAGTTGTAAACCAACCACAGATTAATGGTATTTATACAAGTAATTTCTTTAGAAACATAATTTGAATATGGGCTGATTTTCACTTTTTCTCAGAGAAAATGTGTGGAGAGGTTATGGACAAGTTAAAGAAAGTACTGACATGTGAAGCACCTACGTAAACACGTGGAACTTATTATTCAAAGAGTTAGCATGGGAAGCAAATATAAACGAACTAGGGAAAATGTAGATTCATGTTCAAGGAGGTGATGAACACTCAGACTCCTTTCCAACTTTTTAGTATGGGATCCAAAGGCACCAGACAGGGAGGAGAAAATGACAAGCAGAGGTGGGGCTGTGCAGGGTATAGGAGAGATACACTATAGAACAGCATTTTTCCAAAAAGTGTCTTTCATGTCCAAATAGAGGCACAAATCCAAGACCACTGATTTCATAGAACCTCAGTGATTATTGTCCTTAGAGAAGGTATAAGAGCAAGTATTTCCTTTAGCCCAGGGCTTCTTAATGCCTGGACCGTGGGTAGAAAACAGGGGTTATGGAGGAGTGTGTGGCCTATGAACTCAAATGGGAAAACATTTACCACATTTTTTCACAACTCTAAATGAAATTTAACTTTTCCTTACATTATCTACATAGGCAGCAAAACACAGTAGAATTATGGATACTTGTGACTTTTCACTAGTGGAAATAAGAACTACTTTCATACCATATTTCAGTAGGTGCAGGTATCTGGAACTGTCATTTATATTCATCACACTTCATGATAGTTAACAGGCCTGTCACTAGACTTTGTATTTCATGGATTTAGTTACTATATTGCACATATTTTACTATTTTGATAACTGTATTTCAACACAGTTATTTCCTATGTGACAGAAATTAAAATATGATAACCATATTTCAGTAGATCTTATATCCCTTGTAATCTTACATCTTGTATGCAGCTATGCTTCACCAGATGAGGCCAAAGGTTTCCATGACACAAATTTTAAAAACTCAACATCTATGGAAAATCAAGAGCCCTGGATTTACCTTCATAGTAAGTCATTAAGTAATTTAAAAAAATCTTAATACTTTAGAATGGTTTTAGATTTACAGAAAATTGTCAAGATAGTACACGATTCTCCCATATCCAGCACCCAGTTCCACCTATAAATAATGTCTAGTATTAATGTGGTATATTTGTTACAATTAAACTAATACTGATACGTTATTGTTAACTGACATCCAGACGTGATTCAGATTTTCTACTTTTTCTCTAGTGTCTTTTATTTTCTGTTTTAGGGCACCATCCAGGGTATCATATTTAGCTATGAGTCCCTTCTTGGCTGTGATCCCACTCTTTATTTAAACTAAGTTATTTAAAGTTTGGTTCTCAATTTTCAGTTCTAATTTCCATTTATGCTGTATCACTAAAGTGACATATCTCAGGTCTTTTTGAGTTATCACCTCTAGTTTTCAGTAGAGGGATTTTGTTTTGTTTTTGTACGGGTAGTTTTTTGTGCCAGGTCCAGGTAAGTGGCTGGTAGACCTGTTTCAAACATGCTCTGTCCTCCCATAGATGATAGAAGCCCACGCTGGTTATAACTCCATGCTGTCACTTATATCCATCCTTTTGTTTGGAGCAACTCTGCATGTTAAATTTCTTGGCTTGTATATAAACAATGGCTGAAATGTAAAAATTATTTAAAAAAGAAACTTTTATGATAAGAATATATCAATTCTACAATGAAGAAAACATACTGGTTTAGTCAGTATTCTCATTGCTGTAATCCAAAATACCTCATTGGCACAACCTAGAGGAAGGAAGATTTGTTTGCTCACAGTTCTGGAGATTTCAGGGGTTCAGTCCATGTTAAACTGGTTACATCTGTGGAGCTTAGGGCATAGCAGCAAAAGGCAGAGAGATTATGGAAGGGCTTTGCTCTAACATCATGGAGGCTGGAAGCTAGAGAGAGAGAACAAGGGAAGAGGGGTCTATACATAATCCACAAGGCCCCAACCCCAGGGATCTTTCCTCCCCAACCAAGCTCCGCCTCCAACATGGCTGCCTTATCTACATGAGGTCTAGGGGGGCATTCTAAATCCAAATCATAATAACTTACATTGGTCAGTCAGCAATCGTTACCACCATTAGCTTGCTGACTGCCAGTGTAAGCTTATTCATTGTAGAATCAGCTAGCTTCAATATCCTTTTTAGTAAATCTTAATTGGTAGATTCAACAGATTTCATGTGCCAAGAATTATGCCATGTCATTGTTTCTGAATGGCAGGACTGATTTATAGAGATTTGGGGGCAAGTTATCACTTGCCAGAGCCACACATACACCCTCCAAAAAAAAAAGAAAAAGAAAAAAAACCTTAATGTCTCCAACATGGTATCCAGGAAAAGCATTGTTTGGTGAAGCCAACTCTAAACTATGTTTACTTGACAGTCCACATGAGGGGGAGAACAATGATTACACCTGTAATTCACAGAGGCATGGGTTTAAATTAGCCAGGTGCCAGGTTTGGTGGTTGCCCATGTTGTACACTGAACAGCCCAGGGGGAACTGAATGGCAAAATTATACTCATGGTCCCTAATGATTCTCTTTATTTGTATGCCAATTTAGTTCCTCTCTCCCTTTACCCCAGGCCTTCATGGTGCCCTGGGTGTTGAGGGAATGGCAGAATGGGAGGCACAGAGGGTAAACAGCCAATCCACCCAGGTTTTCCCTTGGTTGTGTGGTAGTTGCCAAAGATGCGATATCTTGTAGTTAGAGCAGTTTCCAAATGAATTGAGAATCGGAGGCAATTCTATTTTTTTTAATTTGAAAAAGTCTACTAACCTCGCACGGGGGAGGAATGGGAGCATTTCCACTTAGCCGCTGATGGGGACAAGTGTCCTCTATATAAGTCTTCTTACATGGGGTCCTTCTTTGATGCTTTAATGGGTACTTGGTGAGGGTTTTTAAAAAAGACCTGTGAAGGTCCTCTCCCCTGCTTCCCATCTAATTGTTACCCACATCCCCTGAAATTCCACACAGGGCTTTCCCATCTCTAATCTCATGAGGGCTTGAATTCAAGCCCTCCGGTTAGGCTTTTACTTCTTGTGTGTTTTATTGTTCCACCAGTTCTTCTCCAAGCAAGCATTCAGTAAATATGTATTGCTTAATCGATTGGTGGTCTAATCTTTAAGGAATGTGGTTTAGGACAGAGGACACATCTGGCAAAGACTTTGCTTTGCTCAGCAGGTATGAGATTTTATTTTTAAAAAATTAAAAAAATGTTTGATTTGGCTTTTAATATGAATTTAAGTTCTTTTAGGCAAAGCATAATTTATCTAGTTTGAACACAACCCTCCCCCTTACTCCAGCAGTACAGTACTGCCTGCTTTACTGGTTTCTGTAACCTCCCTGAACCTTGAAGCCTTTTGTTCTCCACCCCTTATGTAGGGTTTTGATTGTATTCCTCTTAGTAATTTTTATGTATTTTAGAAGTTATTGGATAAAATTTTAAGTTGTATTTTACAAATATATGTCACATATCCTGGGGAGGTCGGCTGGAGTAGATATTTAGTTTACTTTTACTGTGTCTTATCATCCCAACTAGACTACGAGCACCTAGTTGATATAAACCATCTATTTCCCACCCTCATCTGTAACTCCTTTCCTTCCTTCCCCCCACCATAAGTGTCTGCCATATAGAAGATATTCAATTTAAAATCGTCCTTAGCAATTTTTATTAGAGAGACTATATTCTTTAGAGTGGTTTTAAGTTCACAGAAAAATTGAGTAGAAGGTACAGAGAGTCCCACCCAATATGAACAGCTTTTTCACACTATCAAAATTCTGTATTGGAGTGGTTAATCACTTATCATCAATGAACCTACACTGACACATTGTTATCACCCAAAGCCCATAGATTACAGTAGGGCTCACTCTTGATGGATTTTGACAAATATACAATGACATACAATATACAATGACAAATATACAATGACATAAAAATGACATTTATGTCCCATTATAGTATCGTAGAGTAGTTTCACTGTCCCCCCATCCTCTGTGTCTTGCCTATTCATCCCTTCCTCTTTCCAACCCTGGGCAACCACCTTTGACTGACTTCATAATTTTACCTTTTCCATAATGTCATATAGTTGGTATCATACAGTTTGAAGCCTTTTCAGATTGGCTTCTTTGTAGAAATTAATATATACTTAAGTTTTCTTCATGCCTTTAGCTCATTTCTTTTAGTGCTGAATAATATTGCACTGTCTGGATGTGCCATAATTTATTTATCTGTTCATCTACTGAAGAGCTGCATGGTTGTTTTCAAGTTTTGGCAATTATGAATAAGCACTATAAGCATTCATGTGCAGATTTTTTGTGTAGACATAAGTTTTCAACTCGTTGAATAAATACCAAGGAGTAAAATTGCTTGGTCATATGGTAAGGGTATGTCAAGTTTTGTAAGAAGCTGACAAACTGTTTTCTAAAGTGGCATTGCATTCCCACCAGCAATGAATAAGAATTCCTGTTGCTCCATTTTCTCATTAGCATTTGGTGATGTCAGGTTCTGGATTATGGCCATTCTAATAGGTATGTAGTGGTATCTCATTGTTTAAATTTGGATTTCCCTAATGAAAAATAGTGTTGAACATCTTTTCATATGCTTACATGCCATCTGTATATCTTCTTTGATGAGGTGTCTTCTCAGATCTTTTATTCCCATCTGTTTATTTTATCCATTTTGTGTGTGTGTGTGTGTGGGGGTGGGGGGCACCGGGAATTGAACCCAGGTGCACTCTACCTCTGAGCTAGATAGATCCCCAGTCTTTTAAAAATTTTATTTTGAGGGAGCCGGGCGTGGTGGCACATGCTTGTAATCCCAGTACTTTGGGAGGTGGAGACCGGAGGATCCGGGTTCGCGGCCAGCCTCAGCTCTCTCTCTCTCTCTCTCCCTCCCTGTCTCTCTCTCTCTCTCTCTCTCTCTCTCTCTCTCTCTCTACCTAGTGAGGCCCTGTGCAACTTTGTGAGACCCGGTTTCAAAATAAAGTATAAAAAATAGGGCCGGGGGTGTAGCGCGGAGGTAGAACGCCCCTGCGTTCAATCCTCGGTACCGCAAAAAAAAAAAATTATTTTGAGACAGGGTCTTACTAAGTTACCCAGACTGGCCTCCAACTTGTGATCCTCTTGTTTCAGCTTCCCAAGTAGCTGAGATTATATTACAGGCATGCGTCACTGTACCCAGCATCTTTTACCCATTTTTAAATTAGGTTGTTCACTTTCTTATTATTGAATTTTTAATTATTTTTTTAATTGGTGCATTGTAATCATACAACTAGATGGGTTTCAGGGTGGTAGAAGTATACATGCACACCATGGTCAATTAGCCCTCCCCCAATTCCCACCCCCGTTCCCTCCCCCTTCCCTCTTTCTCATGCTCAGCATACTAGTTGACTTTGGTATATTTGCATATGTACATCCTGTGCATTAGGGTGTTTCCCTCTTCCCCCTTTTATCCCCCTCAGTTAGTTCTCCTTCTTTGCTCACCTGAGGTTTTCTCCATCTTTGTTTGGAGTCCCTCTTATGCCCTATTCTACCTAGCTTCCTCATATTAGGGAGAGCATATGACTTTTCACTTTTTGTGACTGACTAATCTCACTAAGCATAATGTTCTCTAATTCCACCCACTTTCCTGCAAATAACGTAATTTTGTTTTTCTTGATGGCTGCATAAAATTCCATTTTGTACATATCCCATAGTTTTGTAATCCAGTCATCTGTTGATGGACATCTTGGCTGGTTCCACAGTTTGGCAATTGTGAATTGTGCAGCTATAAACATAGATATGCATGCATTAGTCTGATAATTTGGTTTCCATTCTTTTGGGTAGATGCCTAGAAGTGGTATTGCTGGGTCATAATGTAGGTTCATGCCCAATCTTTTGAGGATCCTCCACACTGTTTTCCAAAGTGGTTGCACTAATTTGCAATCCCACCAACAGTGAATTAGGGTTCCTACTTGTCTGCATCCTGGCCAGCATTTGTTATTGTCTGTGTTTTTAATGATTGCCATTCTAATTGGGGTTAGGTGAGATCTCAGGGTAGTTTTGATTTACATCTCTCTGATTGTTAATGATGCTGAACATTTTTTCATACATTTATTGGCCATTTGTATTTCTTCTTTTGTGAAGTGCCTATTTAGTTCACTTGCCCATTTTTTTTTTATTGGGTTGTTTGTGTTCTTAGTGGCGAGTTTCTTGAGTTCTCTGTATATTCTAGATATTAGTCCTCTATCAGAGGACTAGCTGGCAAAAATCTTCTGCCATTCTGTTGGCTCTCTGTTGAGGTTTTTGATAGTTTCCTTTGCTGTGTAGAAGCTCTTCAGTTTAATGCAATCCCACATATTGATTCTCTTTTTAACATCTTGGGCCTTTGGGGTCTTGTTGAGGAAGTTTTTGCCTGTGCCTATATGTTGAAGAGTTGTACCTATGCCCTCTTTAAGCAGCTGCAAGGTCTCTGGTGTAATTTCCAGGTCTTTGATCCATCTTGAATTGACTCTTGTGCAGGGTGAGAAAGTGGGGTTTATTTCCATTTTTCTTCATGTGGTTAACCAGTTTTGCCAACAGCATTTGTTGGAGAGGCAATCTTTTTTCCAGTGTATGTTTTTGGCTCCTTTGTCAAAAATCAATTGGCTGTAAGTGTGTGGATTTGTTTCTGAGTGTTCTATTCTCCATTGGTCTATGTGTCTGGTTTTGTGCCAATACCATGCTGTTTTTATTACTATGACTTTGTAGTATAGTTTGAAGTTAGGTATTGTGATGCCTCCTGCATGGTTCTTGTTGCTGAGAACTACATTGGCTATTCTGTGATTTTTGTTGTTCCAAATGAATTTGAGGACTGATTTTTTATTGTCTTTGAAGAATGACCTTGGTAATTGAATGGGTATTGCATTCAATCTGTAGTTTGCTTTTGGAAGAATGGCCATTTTGATGATATTTACTCTGCCTATCCAAGAGCAGGGAGGTCTTTCCATCTTTTAAGACCTTCTTCAATGTCTTTTTTCAATGTTTTGTAATTTTCCTTGTAGAGGTCTTTTACATCCTTGGTTAGGTTTATTCCTAAGTATTTTATTGTTTTGGGGGATATCATAAGTGGAAATGTTTTCTGGATTTTATTTTCAGTGGATTTATGGTTGGCATATAGAAAAACTTCTGATTTTTTAAGATTGATTTTGTATCCAGACACTTTGCTGAATTTGTTGATCAGTTATATAAGCCTTTTGGTTAGTTTGTTGGGTGTTCTAAGTACAACATCATGTCATCTGCAAATAGAGATAGTTTCATTCGTCTTTCCCTATTTGCACTCCTTTGATTTCCTTCCCTTGCCTTATTGCTCTGGCTAGAGTCTCTAGTACTATATTGAAAAGAAGTGGTGTCAGTGGATTACATGGATTGTTTTTTGTATGTTGAACCAGCCTTGCTTCCTTGGGATGAACCCCACTTGATCATGATGTATGATTTTCTTGATATGGTTTTGAATGTGCGTTGCTAGTATTTTGTTTAGAAGTTTTGCATCTAAGCTCATCAATGATATAGGTCTATAGTTTTCTTTTCTTCAGCTGTCTTTATTTGGTTTTGGTATTAATGTGATGTTGGCTTCATAGAATGTATTTGGAAGACTCCAGTTTCTTTCTGTTTCATGGAATAGATTGAGGAGTATTGTGATTAGTTCTTCTACAGAGGTTTTATAAATTTTACCTGGGAGACCATATGGACCTGGGCTTTTCTTTGATGGTAGGTTCTTTATTGCTGCTTCAATCTCTTTGATTGCTATTGGTCGATTTAAATTTTCTATATCTTCTTGATTCAACTTAGGAAGGTTGTACATGTCTAGAAATTTGTCAATTTCTTCTAGGTTTTCCATTTTGTTGGAGTATAGTTTTTCAAAGTAGTTTCTGATAATTCTCTGGATTTCCATGCTGTCGGTGGTAATATTACATTTTTCATCTCTTATTTTAGTAATTTGGGTTGATCCTCTTATTTCTTTTGGTTAGGTTGGCTAGTGGTTTATCTATCTTGTTTATTTTTTCAAGGAACCAACTTTTGGTTTTGTTGATTTTTTCTATTCTTTTTTAATTTTCTACTTCATTGATTTCTGCTCTGATTTTAATAATTTCCTGTCTTCTTCTGC
>PVJS01005246.1:30758-65109 GCA_004027185.1 Glis glis
TTAGACTGTTCCTGTTTTTCAAGGGCTTTGAGGTGTGTCATTAGGTTATTTATTTGGTGATTTTCTGTTCTTCTTATGTGGGCACTCAGTGCTATGAATTTTCCTCTTAATACTGCCTTCAGGGTGTCCCAGAGATTTTGATATGTTGTGTCTCTGTTTTCATTTGTTTCTAGGAATTTCTTAATTTCTCCCCTTATTTTTTCTCTGACCCTTTCCTCATTCAGCAGTGTAGTGTTCAGTCTCCACGTGTTTATGAGGTTTCTCTGGGTCTTCTTATAGTTGATTTCTAGTTTCATTCCATTATGGTCTGAGAAGACACAGGGGATTATGTCACATTTTTTGAACTTGCTAGTACTCATTTTGTGGCCTAGGATATGGTCTATTTTAGAGAAGGTTCCATGAATAGCTGAAAAAAATGTGAATTCAGCTATAGTTGGGTGGAATATTCTGTATGTATCTAGTAGGTCCATATGGTTTATGGTGTTCCTTAGGTCTGAGGCATCTTTACTGACCTTTTGTCTTGAAGATCCATCTAGTGGTGTGAGAGGTATGTTGAAGTCTCCAATATTATTGTATTGGGATCTATGTGTGACTTAATGACATGAAGAGTTTCTTTTATGAAAGTGGTTGCACCTATGTTTGTGGCATAAATGTTGACTATTGTTATATCCTCTTGCTGGATTGTTCCTTTTACCAGGAAGAAATGACCTTCTTTGTCTCTTCTCATAAGTTTAGGTTTGAAGTCTAATTTGTCTGATATCATAATTGTTACACCTGCTTGTTTCCAAGTTCTGTTAGCATGGATTACCTTGCTCCTTCCCTTCACCTTAGTTTGTGCATATCTTTACTTGTAAGGTGTGTTTCTTGCAGGCAGCATATAGATGGATTGTGATTTTTAATCCATTTTGCCACCTTATGTCTTTTGATTGGGGAGTTGAGGCCATTTATATTCAGCATGATTATTAAGAGATGGGTTTTAATTCCTAACATTTTGAGTTTTAATTTCTGTTTGAGGTATTGTTTGTTCTTTGCCTAGTTGTTTGTTTGATGGAAATCACTGTTTCTCTGCTGCTTCTGGTGTTTCCTTATTATTTCTTCTTTGTAATTAATCTCTGAGTATTTTCTCTAGTGCTGGTTTGGAGGACATAAAGTCTTTCAGCTTCTGTTTGTCATGGAAGGTTTTTATTTCTCCATCTAATTTGATAGATATCTTTGCTGGGTAGATAAATCTTGGCTGGAAGTTGTTTTCTTTCAGAGTTTGGAATATGTCGCTCCAGGCCCTCCTGGCTTTCATGACTTTGTTTGGAAGATCGGGAGTGATTCTTATTGGTTTGCCTCTGAATGTTACTTGGTCTTTTACTCTTGCTGCCTTTAAGGTTCTCTCCTTGGCCTCTGCATTAGTCAATTTGATTATTATGTGGCGTGGCTAACCTCTTCTCTTATCTTGTCTATTAGGGGTTCTATATGTTTCCTGTACCTGTGTGTCGACCTCTTTTTCTATGTTTGGAAAAATTTCTAATATTACTTCTTTGAATAGATTATTGATTCCTTTGGTTTCAGCTTCTATTCCCTCTTCTATGCCTATTATTCTTAGGTTTGCTCTTTTAAGATTGGCTGAGATCTCTTCAATGTCCAATTCATGCCGTCGAATTGTTTTTTCTAAATTACATACTATACATTCATTTTTGGAGAGGTCATCTTCTAAGAGTGAGATTCTGTTTTCCATGTGGTCTAGTCTATTGTTGATGGTCTGTATTGATGCCTTCATTTCAATTATTGCATCCTTCACTTCCTTCAGAGCTTCTTTTTGATTCCTGTTCCTTTGTGTCAGATTCTTTGATCCTTCATTCTTTCAGGCTCTCTCTGAATTCTTTTTGGAAATCCTGTATCATTCTGGCAATCTTTGTACCTCTGTGTTGTTGGGTTCTTTTGTTGTGGGGTTGTGGGAGCTCATTGTTTGTTATTCTTCCTTTTCATGATTTTAGGTTTTTTATTTTATACCTTTGTTGCTTTTGGTAGCTCTCTCTCTCTCACACTCTGTAGGTTTCATATGTATAATCTCTCTCCCTTCATAGTTTCTTATTCTGGAGGTAGATAGTTGCTGCTAGGTGAGCCTTAAAGGTGAATAGCCTTTACCGAATGGTTATTCTCACTTGCTCGGTATAATGTCCATTTGCAGGCCCAATTCTTTGTCTCCTTCAGTGATTGGGACCCTTGCCTGGTGCCTCTCACTACCTATGCAAGTGACCAGTGCTGCTACTGCCCCTCTCACTGCAAGTGTGGGTCTCCACATTCTCTACTTGGGCTGTCCTATGACTCTCTCTGTCGACACCTATGGCAGGTGTCACCAGCAGGGGGCCCCGGGTTTGTGTCTCTCTTTGCCTATAGAAGTGGCAGATGTCACTTTAACCGGTTCTGTGCAAACATGGAACTCCTTGTTTTCCACAGAGAGGGCTGGTTTGGTCCAATTATTCCCCAGGTACCACAACTGTATTTCCTGTGGCGATCCCTGGGGACTCTATAAGGGTGCTGCAACCTGTAGGCTGCAAGTCTGTCCCACCCAAATGTCACCAGGTACTGTCTGCTTATCCACATGTCTACCTCGTCCCACAGCAGACCCCACTCCCACCTCCACCAGGGCAATCCACACAGTCTCAGACCCTGTGAGTCCCTGTGGCCAGGCTGGGTGGTCTCCCCCTGGGGTGGCTTGTTGACTTATGGTGTCACTGAGCCCTGCTCTTAATCTCTAGGGAAGAGGGTGGGCTCAGCCACTGCTGCAGGTTCTGGGCAGGCGTCTAGGCACTGGGGACTCTGCCATATGTGGATCGAACTGCTGCTCGCTTTTGTTGTTGATGCTCTGCAGTTGCTGGTTTTACAACAGGTCCCTAGCTTCTTTGTTGTGGCCTGCAGAAGCTTCAATACTGGTAGCCACTGGCATGGTCTGACCAAGATGGCGCCACTGCCACTTCTGCCGACTCAGCAGTTCGGTTCTGTGTCACGCGTGGAGCGAGTTGCTGCTCGCCTTCACTGCTGCTATTCTGCAGTTGCTGATTTCACATCAGGTCTCTGGCATCTCTGTTGGTCTTATGTGGAAGCCATAATGCTGGTAGCCACCAGTAAGGTCCTGCCAAGACCTTACTGTCTTGTAAGGTCGCTGTCGCTGCCGCCGTTTTGTCTCTTTTCAGTGTGGAGCTAGCTGCTGCTTGTTTTCATGTCTGCTGACCTGCAGCTGCTGAACTTACAACAGGTCTCTGGCTTCTCTGCTGGTGGTGTGTGGAAGCCACAAAGCCGGTAGTGACCGGCACAGTCTGGCCAAGATGGTGGATCCGCCGTTCCTTTAGGTAAGGTGCTTGGAGCTTTTTACTTTCCTCTGCTTTGTCTTCTGGCTTTGATTCCATCGCATTTCAAATTTCTTATTGTTTAGTTCAAGTTTTTGTTGATTTTCTTCTACTGTCAAGAAGTTGCTTTCACGGTGATTGAGATCCAAGTCTCAGAGAGATCATAATGTGGTATCTCCCTTAGCTGCCATCTTGAAACCAAACAAACATATTTTCCTTATTGTTGAATTTTAACAGTTCTTCACGTACTTTTGTAATAATTCTTTATTAGATAAGTCTTTTCAAACATTTTCTCCTATTTTGTAACTTTCTTTCTCTTGACAAATTTTTTTTGTAGGGTAAAAGATTTGATTTCAATAAAGTTAAGCTTATCAATATCAATTATTTCTTTTATAAATTGTACCTTTGATGATGTATCTAGAATGTCATTACATATCCAAGGTTATCTAGGATTTTTTCCATATGTCATCTTCTGGGGTTTTTATAGTTTTGTGTTTTATATTTATTTAGCTTTATTATGCCTTCTGAATTAACTTTTGTGAAGGTTATAAAGTCTGTATGTAGATCTCTCTTTCCCTACATATGTTGGAAAGATTATCTTTGCTCCATTGTATTACTTTTGCTCCTTTGTCAAAGATCAGTTGACTATATTTCTGTGAGTCTATTTCTAGGCTCTCTGTTCTGTTCTGTTCTATTGGTCTATTCTGTCAGCAACATCACACTATTTTGATTGCTGTAGCTTTATACTAAGTTCTCTAACTTTGTTCTCCTTCAGTATTGTGTTGAATGTTTTGGATATGTTACCTCTCCACAAAAACTTTAGAATCAGTTTGTTGATACCCACAAAATAACTTTCAGAATTTTGATTTATATTGTTTTGAAACTATATATGAAATTGGATATCCTGAAAATATTGTCTATCTATGAATATAGAATATTTCTCAATATATTTAGTTTCTTGATTCTTTCATCAGGGTATTATAGTTTTTATCTTGTAGATCTTGTTCATAATTGTTAATTTACACCTAAATATTTCATTTTGGAATATTAATGTAAATGGTATTGCATTTTTAGTTTCAGGTTCTACTTTTTTATTGCTGGTATATAGAAAAGGATATAATAACTAATGTGTATGTGTGTGTGTGTGTGTGTGTGTGTGTGTGTGTTTAGTACTGGGGATGGAACCCAGGGGTATTTTACCTCTGAGCTATACCTCCAGCTCTTTTTATTTTTTACTATTTTATTTTGAAATGAGGTCTTGCTAGGTTGCTTCATGTCTTGGTAAGTTGCTGAGGCTGGTATTGAACCTGCAATCCTCCTGTTTCAGCCTCTCAAGTACTAGGATTGCAGGTATGTGCAGCCATGCCTGGAAATTGACTTGTATATTAACATTGTATGCTATAGCCTTTCTATAATCACTTACTATTTCTAGAATTCTTTTGTCAATCTTTTAAGTTTTCTGCATGGACAATCATATAATCTATGAAGGAAAACAGTTTCATTTCTTCCTTCCCAGTTTACACTTTTCTTATATTATTGCATTAGCCTTCTATTATAATGATGAAAGCAATGGTTAGAGACATGCTTGCCTTGTTCTCCATTTTAGCCAGAAAGCTTCTAATTTTCCACCATTAAAAATGATGTTAGCTATAGGTTTTTGGTACATGCCCTTTACCAAGATAAGAAAATTCCTCTATATTTGTGGTTTTCTGAAAGTATTATCTTTTTATGCATCTTTACACTCATTCCTACCCTTGTTTAATTATGGATAACTTTGTTGGGTCATCTGGCTGTACCACTGCTGTAACTGTCCCTCTGCTTCCTCCCACACCCCTGTTTCTTTGTCATCCACTGCTCATAGAGACATCACCAGAAAGCCAGTAAAAGTGGCTGTTTATTCCTACTGTGAAGAGGCTTGGATGAGGCTATAGGGTGCCCATGTGAATTCCAGAAACTTAAGCAAGTCTCTTCATTTAAAATGAGTCTCTTCACTAAGGATTGGGAATACAAAGATAGAAATGGTCTCTGTCTTGAAGGAGCTTTCAGTAAAGTAGGAGAGGGATGGTTGGACAGGAAATTTCAATAGAGTGACTTGTTGCATGATGGAAGTTATAAGAACTTTCTAGGAGTGATAGGAAGGAATTTAATTTAGTTATGGGAGGAGAGGGTAAGGGAACAAGTATTTTTTCTGAGGCCTGAGGAATGACTAAGAACCAAGGGACAAGGAGCTGGGTTGGGGATTCAATGAGGGAACAGAGAAAGTGCTCCAGAATGAAGATACAACATGGAAAAAGGACCAGCAGCAAGAGAGTACATGCTCCTTTGGGGGGATTACAAATATATGCTCTTTGAGTTCTTTCTATAAATACAATTATCCTATTTTCTTCTTTGATTAGTTAGAATATTCTTTTATATTAAATGAGATAATATAGTTAAAATGCTTTGAATAGTGCCTGAGGTATTTTTAAAAGATTTCCATTATTATATCCTGAGTCCTGGATTTAAAGGCCTTTTGCTTACTTTATGTTAATTATGCAAATTGAATCATCAGTGGTTAATATTTTCATCTTTGCTTCCAAGTTCTTGAGAGACATCTGCATCATTTATCTATGTCTATGTAACAAACCACCCCAAACCGAGTAGATTAAGACAATGACCATTTATTTGGGCTGGATTCAGGTGTGGTGTCTTTGCTATTCTTAGATGGGATCACTGGTGAGGCTGCAGTCATTTGGCAGGTTCATTGTATCTGGATAGTCCAAGATGGCCTTTTTCTGGATATTCTAAGATGGCCTTTCTCAGACTTCTCATAGTTAATTTGGTCTGTTGGCTCAAGTGTCTCAGTTCTCCTTCACAAAGTCTCTCTTGCAGATAGCCCAGGCTTCTTAATGACAGAGGCACATTCCAAGAGGGCTAGCCACAAAATACAAGTGCTTATGAAGCCTTCGCTCGTGTCATATTTGGTGATGTTCCACTGGCCAAAGCAAATGACATGGCCAATCCAGAGTCAGTGGGACTACACAAAGATGGTGGATATGAGAGGTGTGATTCATTGGGGGCCATTAACGGTCTACCAAAGTACTATCATATTACCTCCCTTTATTAATTAGCTTTTACTAGCTTTGTCTTCCAGATATGGAAATTAATATTTAGAAACAGACAAATTCTCAGTGAATTCAGTCAATTAATAATAGTAGCAGATACTCATATAGCATTTACTTTGTGCCATGTACTATTTTAAGCAATTAGCATGTATCGCTTAATGTTCACTAACCAAGGCTGGTACTATTATTTTTTCTCATTTTACAGATAGAAAACAAAGGCGCTAACTTCCCTAAGATAACATGACTAATAAATGGCATGCCCACAATTCAAACCATATGCTAGAGTTTCAGTTTGAAGCCTGATTACTAAGATGAATGTCTTCCTGTGATAACCTCTTCCTTGGACCCTTGGATTCTCTTTGAGAGCACCAACTTGTGATTAGGAAATCAGAGCCTGCTAAGTAGGCCCCATTGCATGATGTAATTTTGGCCCAAGAGTCCATGAATGAAAGAATCCCATTCTTTCACTCAAATATGATATGTGTCTCATCATTTTTTTGGATAGCTTTGTTAATCAGGACTAAATAATGCTAGCTGCTCAAATAAACCCCAAATATCAGTGCGTAACCCAATGAAGATGTATTTCTCACTTACATCCTTCATTGAGGGTCAGTAGTGGGACTCTGCTCCCTCTATGCTGTGGCCATATCACCTTCAACATGTGGCTTCTTTCAGTTCCCTTTGTATCATCCAACCAGCAGATAGAGAGAAGAGCAAATAAGTGTGGAAGAGATAAATTCTTGGTATTTTCCACTTCTACTCATTCTGTGAACAAGAATTGGTTATGTAGTCTAGAATGTAAAGAGTCTGAGACATGTAATTTGGCTACGTACCCAGGAAGAATAAACAGGTTTGGTGAGAATCTGGTCAGTGTCTGTTAGGCATTTTTTTCTATTTATTTAAAGAAGTATAAAAATGTATAATATGAAGCACTGCTTTGCCTCAGCAGCCTTTAAATAAGGTACTTATCTCCCTTAAGGGAATCTATGTTTTGAAGTATTTTGGGTTTGAAATTGTGTCTGAATGAGTTTAGCAGACTTATAAAGACTCAGGAAAATGCTAAGCAGGGAAAGTTTTTCTAAGAAGATCTATAAGGATTGCAAATGCCTTTTCTCATATAAAGTTTGGAAGTGTTGTAAAGCAAGTGTGCACCTATCTGGAGCTACCTCTCTCTAAATCATGAGGGAGTGGCATTGCTCAGTGCTCTCCTCTTTACCCATTGCACTTCTCCCTCTCCACAACCTGTGATTGGGTTGTTATTTATTTATTTACTTATTTCTTTTCATTTTACAGATAGAAAACCAAGGTGCTAACTTCTCTAGATAACACGATTAATAAATGGCATGCCCACAATTCAAGCCATATATCCAAGCCTCAGCTTAAGCCTGATTCTTAAGACTAATGCTCTTCCTGTAAAAACCCATAATCTGTAGGTCTGTCCTTGTCTACTGTAAATTATAGCCTCTTCCTTGAACCTATGGAGTTCTCTTTGACAGCATCAACAACTTGTGATTAAGAAATCAGAGTCTGCTAAGTAGGACCCATGATGCCTACTTAGCATTCCTACTTGCATGATGGGGCCCTATCTTGTTCTCTTAGTAATATCATGACTCACTTGTGAACCATCTTTTATCTCTAGCTACTGCTAGCAAGTACCTGAAAAGAAGGGGAAAGGCCTGTTAGGTATTGAAGTAGCTTCCAGCAAACAACAACAACAACAACAACAACAACAACAACAAAAACAAAACAAAAAACTCAGACTCCTAACTCCACTAAAGAGACCTAAAATGCAGTCAGGGTCAATTTTTATTTTACATATAATTTTAATAAGGTCAGTAATCTGATTTCCAACTCAAGAGCACACTGGAGGCAAATTAGAAGAAGAAAAGAGGGCTTGTATTAGTCTAGAACAATCTGGGCACCCACCTCCTATCTCAGTCAACATTCTCACTGCTATAATTCAAGACAACTGACTGCATAACGTAGAGGAAGATTTATTTGCTCACAGTTTTTTGGAGATTTTGGAGTTTCAGTCCATGTCCGGCCAGGTTACATCTGTGGAGCTCAGGGCATGGTGGTGGGAAGCAGAGAGAGGGAGAGAGAGCGAGGGCTTTGCTCTCACATCATGGAGGCCAAGAGAGGATAAACAAGCAAGGGGCTTCAAAGACAAAAGCACAGCCCCTGAGGCCACACCCCCAGGGACCCACCTTCTCCAGCCACACCCCATCTGCCTACTTTACCACCCAGTAAACCCATCACAATGGATTTACACACTAATGAGATTACAACCCTCATGACTTAATTACATCAGTTCTGAACATTAATACATGAGCTCTTCAGGGGACATTCTATATCTAACCATATCACCACCATCCCCAAATACACACATGACAAATAACTTTGATAGGGAAGGAAGAAGAGAAAGCAAAACAAACAAAACAGGCTGGAGGCAAAATCCTAAAAAGATTTGAGGGCAAATTTGCAAAACAGTGGAGTGAAATAGTAGCTGTTTAAAAACATTTAAAAGAAATGAAGCTATGATTGGTATGCTCTAGTTAAAAAGCCATTTTACTTGGATTTTTATCAAACAGATTAAGTTAAGATTTGGGGCAGTATCACTAGGATCTGCCGAAAGGAATAGATATTTCTGTTCCTCTGTCTGGGATGAGGCTGGGGTGAGGAGATAGTGCAAAACTGAAGGGGGAGAGCACTTCATCTGTATTCCCCTGGAGAGCTTTGAGGTACTACAGAAAGTATGCAGCTGTTCGTGTGGCCTCACTGGGTTTCTGCATATTCTCCATTCTTTTTCTGATGGACAGTGTATGGTGCAGGGGTATCCAGCATGCATACTAAAATCAAAATACTTTAAAAGGTGGAGAACCTGTTTTAGTAATAGGGGATGTTGATTCTTTACAACATAACTTATCGGAGAAGATAAAAGATTAGGTGGGTCCAGGGAGTATTACATCAGAGGCCCCACACAGTGTGGCCACAATGCCTACTAAGTCCACAATGATGGAAAAGACTCACATCAAAAAGCAAACCGAGTACCATGGCAGTGCTTGATTATCAGAAATCTCACCTACTTGCTTTAAAAGCCATTGAATGCTGAAGGGGACTACCTTCAGTTGTGTTCATGTGTGATTTAAAAGGTTCACATGAGGTGTTTTAATGAGTAGGTTTTTAGATTGCTTTTGCCTTTGTTGATTTTAATTCCCTTAAATAGAATCTGCATTAAGAGAAAAATAGAAGTGGATTTTTTAGGATCAGCATACCAATTTCTATATAAAAATACTGCTGGATTTTGATTTGGAACTCACCAAATGACTAGAGTAACTTGGGAAAACTGGTATCCTAACAATGTTGCTATTTCAGCTGGTATTAAAACAATCCTCTGACTTATCAAGAAGGTGTATTTAGGTTTCCTTTAGTTTATCTTAGCAGTTTTACAATTTTCAGTATCTTAACTATTTTATATTTTAAGATTATTATAAATGGTAATATTAAAATTTCAAATTATTCATTGCTAATATACAGACTACAATTGATTTTTACGTATTGGCCATGTCTCCTGAAATCTTGCTAAATTAATTTGCTGGCTCTAGTAGTCTTTTTTGTAAATTACTTTGGATTTTCTACATAGATGATCATTTTTCTATGACTAGAGACAATTTTACTTCTTCCTTTCAAAATGCATGAGTTTTTCTCTCCTATTTCACTGGTCAGATCCTCCACTATAATGCTGAATAACAAGAGATGTAAGTGTGCTAGTTAGCCAGGTCTCATACCTAATCTCAGGGAAAATAATTTAGTTCTTCACCATTAAAGTGTGATGCTAGTCATAGTTTTTTTTGTAGATGCCTTTTATCAGGATGAGGACTCCCTTCTCATAGGTATTTTTTTTTTTTTTGGTCAATAATGGATGTTGGATTTGTTCGATGCTTTTTCTGCATCTGTTTAGATGATAAGGTGTTTTCTTAGTTTTTTAATATGGTGAATTACATTCATGTTCAAATGCTAAGCTAACTATGTATTTATAGGATAAACACACTTGGTCATTATTTGATTTGCTAAACATTTGTTAACATTTTTTTGCATCTATGTTCAGGAGGGATATTTTTCTAAAGTTTTATTTTCTTATAATGTCTTACTTGGTTTTGGTATCAGTGCAATGCTGGCTTCATAGAATAATTTGGGAAAGACTCACTTTTTGATGTTTTTGGAAGAATTGGTATGAAATTGATATTATTTCTTCCATAAAAGTTTGGTAAAATTCTCCAGTGAATTGGAATTTGGTGGAGTTTTTCTTGTGGAAAGGTTTTTAACTAACTACAAATTCAAATTTCTTCATAGTATGGGTGATTCAGATTATTTCTTCATTAAGCTTTTGGAGTATGTGCTTCCAAGTTATTAGTCTATGTTGGAGAATAATGTTTTTAGAGTCTGAATTTATATTTATTTAATCGATTTTATTATTCTTTTCAAAGAACCAGCTCTAGGTTTCATTGATATTATTTGTTGTTTTTATTTTAATTCATTTGTACCCTAATCTTTATTGTTTCCTTCCTTAGCTTTAGTATGCTATTCTAGCTTCTTAAGGTGGAAGTTGAGGTGATTGGGAACTTTATTATAATATAAGCATTTAGTACTATAAATTCCTCTTTAAATACATGCTTTAATAACATTCCATGATTGTGTTCCTTTTCTTTCACTCAATTCAAAATACCATCTAATTTCCCTTTTGATTTATTCTTTGATTTCAAAGAATAGTGTCATTTAGGTTCTAAGTATTGGGGATCTTCCACATCTTTGTCTTTTATTGATTTCCAATTCCTAATTTGTTTCTATTGTCATAAAGCATACTTTGATTTTAATCTTTCTAAAATTATCAAGACGTGTTTTATTGGCTGAAACATGGTCTATTTTGGTAAATGCTCTGGGTGGACTTAAAAAGAATACATGTTCTGCTGTTTCTGGGTAGAATGTTTAAAGATGCTAAGTCAAATTAATTGTTAATGTTATTCTCTGGAACATTAGTCTATGAACACTTTAGTTGAGAGAATTAATGTGTAAAGTAAAACAAGATGCAAGGTATATCTATATACATGACTAATATTTGGGTAAAAAGAGAAGGACTTAAAATTTATCCAGTTTTTCCACATAAATACATTTGACATCATGTAATTTAAATATCCAGACCTGAGGCCAGTTTCTCCTCTTTGCCCGCAGATGTTAGGCATCAGATTAACCATGGTGATAATCTCAGATACTAGACACTGTGTTTCATAGATGTGTATTGAATTAAAAATAAATTTTTGCTTGTGAATGCAGGTAAAATCTTGTTTCTATCAAAACAACAAAATTAGCAATATTAACTTTCAAGAAAAATTGTATTTTCCATAGACATAATTATCTTACTATATCTAAAAGCTGATTATTAAAGATATAAAAATGTATTTATACATTTGAAATCAGGGGAAGGAGAGGCTTTGCTTTTTTCAAGGTGTTATTCTCCAAGGAGCGTGTGACTAACAGGGATGGTATGTGGCTCTTGGGGCATCCCTGCAGGTACACTGAATGAGCAAATTCTTAGTGGCATTATGACATCACCAGGGAGCGTGACTTGGGTCAAGAGCTTGGCAGGAGGCTTTGGGAACAGTAGAATCAACAGTCATCAAGACTGGCAAGCCAACATACTGGCCACCATTAACCTGAAGAGAGAGTTTATTGTACCTCATGCACAGCAGCAGGTTTAAAAGAAAATTAGACATGTTTATAGTCCCAGATTTACAGCACGCCTTATAAACACCTTATTACTTAGAATCCAGTCTGCTGTCCTAGAAACTAAGAATGTGACTTTGTTAAGCAGTAGGATTTGTTGACATAAATGTCTTGACTAAGTTTGCCATTGTGGTTAACCAAAACGCATTTACTCCTGGGAAAGTAAACACAAGCAAACAAAATGCCTCTTATACTACAATACAGTAAGTTTCAAATTGACCAAACTTAATGCTATGACATAAATATGCTTAATGTTTATGGAATTTTTTAGAAACCTTTTGCCATGTTGGACTTACCATCCTGTATAAGTCTTACTGAATGGGAATGTGTTTTCAGAATTACATGTGCTTAAAGACTTCATCAGAAATATTCAGAAAACCTGCCATGAATACCGGGGCTGACCACGCAGCAAATAAAATGGACCATGGTCTCTTCAGACATTAATGTGGATAACTCCATTCTGCAATATGTAATAGCTACACACTGAAATGGTTACCAACAATTAAAATTAGAGAACTAATGGAAAATAATTTTGAATAAATATTATGAAACCACATGAAAATATGTTCAAGGAAGGCAAAGTTTCTGGCTGAAACCCATGAAGTTGAGAAAATTCCTAGGGAAGAATGAAAATTTAGACTGATCTTCCTATGCTTAAAAATTCATTTGTTTAATAGTAGATAAGAGTCCTCCTCGTTTGGGGTAGATTTTTGAAATTATAGACAGAACCACTGAAGTAAAACCAAATCAACTCAGCATCTTTCCTATCCTTTCAGGCTTCTAGTGAACCCTCTCTCAACCTCAAAAATTCCATAGTAGGAAAATTCTTTATGCCAGATACAAATGAGTAGACATGATTACATAGTTTGGATATGAATAATCACCATTTTTCCAATAAAATTTGTATCGTTGTAGATCTATAGGAATTTAATAGGAAGAGGGTGTCTGGGCGCAGGACAGAAATTTTAAAAATGTGAACAAATATCCAGACATTGATTGACTAAATCCCACAAACCAGGTTCTATAAATGACAAGAACCTGGAAATCTTTCTAACAGAACCATGTGGCTGACTTCATGAGCCACAGCAAAGGAAAGGGACCACATGGAGCCATAAAGACAATTTTATAAGTTCATAATATGGAAGATGTGGTTCTTCAGTAGCTTATTCAAGAATGATATTGGGGATTTAGTTGACTATGATCCATAAGTATTCCCCCCAACAAATGTAATTATAGGCCACATTAATAAAGGTAGAATCTTCAAAGAGAGAGATTTTGATGGGTATAGTCAAGATAGGAATTACTGTTTACAGTTATGGGCACACAAATGAAATCTGATGCTGACAAACCACACCCAAAGGAAAGCAGTTGGTCCATATGTTCTCACATTATGAGAAAGTTGAAAAAAAACAAGGATGTTTAGTTTATAATTTTTTTCCAGAGGAGTATTATTATTGACTAAAATACATGACATAGAGCACAGTCTGGTTCTTCTCTGGCAACAACAAACAGAATTTATAAGGAAACCATTTACAGAATAAACTTTCTAATAAGTAATTAAAGCTGTCCAAGATGACCCCCCTTGGGAGGATGGGCATCACTGGAGATGTTGAAAGGATGAACAACGCAATGATGGTTATTGTAGAGAGGACTGAAGCGCGGGGGTGGGGGTGGGGAGAATTGGTCTACATAGAGTGGTTTCCAAATGTATCAGTGAACCGGAGTATCTGCAAAAAAAGAGACTGAGCAATACATTAGAGTTATACCTCTTTCAACCATGGCAGTTTTGATTAAATCTATTTTATATGTGGTACTCTAGCAAATGTTTTATTTTACAAAAAGCATGGAGTATTAAAAGAGCTTGCAAACCATTCTAAAAGATGACTTCTGAAGTCAATTTTGATGTTATTCTAGACTCAGATCTTCTGGAAGAAGTCAGTCTTTTTGGTGTCACCCATTGTCTTGGTTCTAGGCTAGAATAGCTCTATTTATGAAATGCTGATACTCAGAAGGCTGAGAGTATCTCCTGTGAAGGAGCAGCAATGAACACCATAGTTACTACCAAGCTTGTGACTTGGGCAGGAGAGGAGGATTCATCAGCTGGGACAAAATCTAAAGCAAAAGCAAAAGAAAGCTGCAGATTTAAGGTGTGAGACCCTGGAGCTATTTCCAGGAGTGCATGTTGTTCACAGCATCATGAAAGTGGAAACACCCTGGCCTTCAAGGGGCTTCTAAATGCTGATGTTCCTTAAGTCAGATTTCTTTTTCAATGGAGTGCTAATTTTATGAGTTACATGCAGAAAACCTGAGTCTCTGAGGACAGGGAAGAAGGCTGATTTCATTTTTTAGGTATCTTAGCATTAAAAGACCTCTGGCATAAATCCAGAGAAAGAGTGCATCCTTCTTTAGTAAGAAAAGCAGTTGATAATCTAGAAATATTTCCCCAGACATGACCTCATTTTGTCTCTCTGTTGAGAGACTAACAATGATACAAGGGTATGCATTTTTGTCCTTATTTCCTAGATAAGGAAATTGAAGGTCAGAAACATTAAATGACCAACCCAGATCACACAGCTACTAAGCACAGGGTGAAATCTATGACTTGATCTCAGGTTTAAAACTCTTTTGCAATCTACTCAGCACATGATTTCTTCAACTAAGGCTCTCTGATAAAGTTCAGAGTTCTTTTTAAATTTTATGCTCCTTCTTATGTTTCATGTGTGTGTGTGTGTACGTGTGTTGTGTGTGTGTGTGTAACATATAGCTAAGTGCAGTTTGACACAGCCTTAGCTTTGGATATATGTGGACAAAAGTCCCTTGGATTCAAATAGCAACATCTCTATTAAAAATCAACAGTCCTCTAGAAATAAACAGGTCTATTAAAAAAATAAATCTTAATTCAGTGACTCAGCAAATCATGCTGTGATAGCTTTTAGTAATTACTTTTTATTTTTGTTTTTGTTTTTTTAAGTGTCTATGGTAAGAGAAGCATGCAGAAAAACATCAGGCTGTGCGTGCTCTTTTATTTTCATTACCTCTTCTACCACTTGAGAATGTCTGGCCTTCTCCAACATGCTGAATGTCTGGCAGGTGAACTAGTCTTGGCAAAACACCTTGGATTATATTGCTAAAAAACAAATGTAAAGGGCTCAATAAGAAATTAGATTTCCCCAAGATGGTGCTCTCAAAGTAGGTCATCATTTTTTTCTTCATTTTTAAATCTCTATGTAGACTCTTCAAAGTCCAGAATGCCAGGGTCTTGGGTACAAATATTCCGAGTGAAAAGCAAATTCCACAATGACAGCACAAGTTGAATATCCTTTAATCCGAAATACTTGGGGGGGGAGTGTTTCAGATTTGGGATTTTTTAATTTAATATATTTGTATGGACTTGATCATCTGAGTGCTGATATGCTAAAATGTTTGGGATTTAGAGCATTTTGGATTTGGGGATTAAGAATGCTCAACCTGTATATGAGATAATTTAATCTTTTTATGTTCAAGGTAATTACTGATAGGTAAAGACTTCATAGTGCCATTTGGGTATTTTATGGTTGCTTTCTAGATCCTTTACTCCTTTTTTCCTCTCTTGATGTTCTTCTTGTGATTTGGTTGTTTTCTGTAGTGGTATGCTTTGATTCCTTTATCTTTTGTGTATCTATTGTAGGTTTTTGCTTTGTAGTTACCATGAGGCTTTCATAAAACATCTTATAGTTATACAGTTTGTTTTAAATTTAAAACTTAACTTCAACCACATACAAAACTATACACATTTATACCTCCCTTTACTTTTTGTTTCTGATGCTATAATTTATGTCTTTTTTATATTACATGTACACTAACAAATTATAGCTATAGTTACTATTTCTATTTTCTTTTTAACCTTTATTCTGGAGCTATATTTATATAATTAATTTATATGCCACTCTTACATTATTAGAGTATTCAAAATTAGATTATATGCTTGTTTTTACCAGTGAGTTTTATATTTTCATGTTACTATGTAGTTTCCTTTCATTTCAACTTGAAAAACTATCTTTAACATTTCTCATAAGACAAGTCCAGTGGTGATAAACTCACTCAGCTTTTGTTTGTTTAGGAAAGTCTTTATCTGCCCTTCATTTCTAAAGGAAAGCTTTGCTGGGTAAAATATTATTGGTTGGTATTTATTTTTTCTTTAGCATGTTGACTATATCAACCTACTCTCTCCTGGGCAGCATAGTTTCTGCTAAGAAATCTGCTGATAGCCCCATAGGGATTTTCTTGTGAGGAACCTTTTTTTCTCTACTAAATTTAAAATTTTCTCTTTGTTTGATAGTTTGATCATATTTGTCTTAGTAAAGTCTCCTTTTGGTTGAAACTTATCTGAGCTTTATATACCTGGAAATCCATATCTCTCCCCAGGTTTGGTAAGAGAGCCATTATTTTCTTTAAATAAGCCTTTTGCTTCTCCCCATTTTTCTTTTCTTCTTAAATCCTATAATGCAAATGCTAGCCCTCTTGGTAGTGTCTCATAAATCCTATAAGCCTTATTCATTCCATTCCATTCTCTTTTCTCTTCTGGGTATTTTCAGATGATTTTCCTTTGACTTCACTGATTCTTTCTTTTGCTTGATGCTGTTGATACTCTCTATTGCATTTTTAGTTTTATTCATTGCATTTTTCAGCTCCAGAATTTGGTTCCTTTTTTTTTTGGAACTTGGGATTGAACCCAGGGGCATTCTACCTCTGAGCTACACCCCCACTCCTATTTTTTATTTTGAAACAGGGTCCCATAAGTTGCAGAGGGCCTCACTAAGTTGCTGAGGTTGGCCGCGAACCTGCGATCCTCCTGTCTCAGCCTCCCAAGTACTGGGATTACAAGCATGCACCACCACGCCCAGCTCCTGGTTCTTTTTTAATGATTTATATTTCTTTGTTCAACCTCTTATTTTGTTTATGTATTATTTTCCTGATTTCATTGAGTTGTCTATTTGTGTTCTCTGGTAGCTCAATGAGGTAACTTAAAATAATTATTTTAAAATTTTCAGGCATTTCATAGATCTCTATTTCATTGGAGATAGTTACTGAAATGTTATGTTCATTTGATGGTATCAGGGTTTCTTTTTTATTCTCTGAAGCCTTAAATTGATGTCTTCTCATTTGAAGAAACATTTATTTCTCTAGTTTTCACTGACTGTCTTCAGGAGAAAAGTTTCTTCTGTAGCCTGAGAAGTGAATAGGAAGCTCTCTCAGACCTTTGCCATGGATACGCCGGCTGTGTGCCTCTTTCTCCTTACAGGGTGAGAAGATTATGTATCTTCTCTCAATCCTGCAAAACCAGAACAGGTATTAAGAGCTTCCCATTTGTTTTCCTTATGGTGATGCCCTGAAATTTCAAGTTTGTGTGCCCTCTCCCAGTCCCACAGAGCAGAGCCAAAACAGCCTTCTGTACAAGGTGCTTTCTCCAGGGATGTGTGTGGGGAGCTACCCTCAAAAGGGTAGATAGCTATGGAGTGTTTGGAGGGCCCAAAGGTCAGTTGGGAGGGGTTTGTGAACCAGCCTCCCCAAACAGCTCATGGGAAGGCTTCCTGATAGTGTCCATGGAGTAATTAGTAGGGTCTGTGGCCTCTCTTCCCTGCTGCTAGCCTCTCCTGATGACTCAGTCATGATGATCACCTCAGTATTCTGGGTGGGATGAGAAAGAAGTACTCTTAAAAGTGAAGCCTCAAAAGGCAGGAGCCAGGGCAGGAATTAGAGAAAAAAGAAAAGAAAAGAAAAAAAAAGGACAATCACATTGACATAATAATATCAACTTTTTTCATCCTCCTGTTCTCAACCTTTTTCTTTCTCTGATTTAGCTTCTCCATCTTCTCAGCTTTTTGTTTCTCCTTCTCTCTCTCTCTCTTTCATACATCTTGCCTTTTTTCTTTTTTTATCTTTTAAATATTTTTATTGGTGCATTATGTATCATAATTATGTATTATAATGAGGTTATGTATAATTATATATCATAATGAGGTTCAAAGTCACATAAACAAGCACGCACACAGGTCTTGGTGTATTTTCCTTCAGGTATCACCCTGCTACACACCCCTTCCATACATAATAGTGAGATTTTTATCTTTTTTCTAAATGTCAGGTTTGTGCTTTCCTTCTAAAGACATGAGATCTTCTATCTAAGCAGAGACACAACTGCTGGTTCTAGCTCCTGCTCCTTTAGGGTCACAGAAAAAGGACATTATTCCCAGGGAAAGACAATGAATGGACAGGCATGAGTCCTGTGCCAAAGATGTAGGATCATGTAAGAAAATTGAAGATGCAATTTGGACCTTGTGTTACTTCAGTGAGCAAACAGGATGGAGTAGGGGTAATCGCCAAAAGAAGGATGTGGAGGGCATGTTGCAGATACAATAAATGTCCATTTGAGGCTTACTGGATATTTTTAAAGACCAAAGTGATCTATGATTGATGACACAGAACATTTCCCCTCATGTAGAAAATTTTTCAGTCTGGCTTTCAGAAAACGTCACACTGTAAGACCAGAAAAATTTTAATCTTAAATTACAGAGATGTTATAGAAATACTCTAGTGGTTTCTTTGCACTTGGCTCAAATTTATAAATACACACACACACGTGTGTATACAAATGAAATTTCACTAGGTTACTGAGAGTCTTACTACATTGACGAGCCTGGTCTCAAACCCACAATCATCCTGTCTCAGCCTCCCGAGTACTGGGATTACAGGCATGTGCCACCATGCCTGGCTTTCCAGGATTTTAATATCATGAGTTTCCTAAATAGGAAGTAGCTACGTAGATAAGTACATTCTAGAACCAAAATTAGTAGCTGTTAATTTATTTACCAATTTCCTAAATCCATAAACTAAAACATCAATAATATAAATTCTCTATAATACATATTCCTGAAATGGTAGTTGACCTTAAATATATAAAAATCTGTAATGGGAAGAAACTATAGTCAGGTTAATAGGAAATATTTTCCAGTAGAAATCTTTGTGAATCTGATATAATGAATAGATCTCATAATTATATATTATCATTTATACTACTACTGGAAGAGTATAAATATTTTTTAAAAAGTCTGTGTTACCTTGGAAAATCTAAATATTTTTTCTTTAGCATTGTTTATGTTATTATTTATCAAAGAAAATTCCTTTTCAGTAGACATTTACAGAGGGACATGTCTGTCGAGTCTTCATCTAAATAATGTGGATTGGAATCTTGATCAAATGAACAGATTTCTCATAATTTGGCATTTTTATGTAGACAGAGATGAAGAAGCTTGTATGGATAAAGTTATATAAATAGTTCCATTTCTTGAAATTACCACGGCCTTACTGAGTATTATAGAAATACTACTCCAGTTTGAGTGTAGAAGTTCTTACTGGCTTAGATTTGCTTGTATTTTAAGTGGGTTGTCCCCTTCGTAAATCCAGACCCAACAAACAGTATTGTATACACAGCAGTTATTGCATACTCGGGACACCTAAGCAGCTTGGTGTTGAGCATGCCATGGTTACGGCACTGGCAAATGACAAACACACATAACAATTACTATGTGCCAGGCAGTGCTGCAAACAAAGTAGGCTCCCCACGAGCAGTTGATGTGACCCAAACCACTTAAGCATGTCAAAGTCAGTTACCCCACCACCAGCGGTGAGTTCTCTAAGATGATATTGTCTTTTCACATGAGCAGCATAGCATGGTGAAGTATCGTGAGCTCTGGAGTCAGGTTTGGTACTATTATTTACTATTTGTACCCAGAAAAATGAAACACTTCGAACTTCAGCTTTTTCATCTGGAAACTTGATGGAACATCTCCTTTCCACCTCCCATGCAGAGGGGACTAGGCAAGTCTGAATGGGACAACCAATGGTGTTAGATTGGAGTGCAGGTCTTCGAGAGAGCCTTTGGCTGAAGTGTTGGCCTTTCATGAGCTTTCAGTTGGCCAGAAGCACATCCAGAGGAGTGGAAGTCCAAGATGGTAACCTTGTCTAAGATGGTTACCAAGGAAGGACACACCGCCTGATGATAGCCTAGCTCTACAAAACCCTGGGAACTAGAAGCATGTGCTAATTACTTGATTATTACCATGGGTAGGAAAAGTGTTCAAATTCCAAGATTTGATAAAAACAGAAAGAGAGAGAGAGAGGAAGCTGGATTTCCTCACTCACTCAACAAGCTTTAAGTGGGATGGAGAAAGTTAAATGGATCTGCCAGGATTGATTTCCTACTCTAAAACATGTTAGTTCTCTAAGACAACTTATATTAGAATGAAGGATTTTACAAATTGGTTATATAGACCTTTGGAAAGGGACAGCATGGTCTGGTGAAGGATTCACCAAGTAACAACATAATGGTTAATTTGTCATTAGTTATCATTGTGGAGCTATTGAAAATAGATTCAAATATAAAAACTACTCTCTACCATGGAAACCTGTGTGTCTTTAGAATAATTTTTAATGCATACCAACTATGTTCATGGCTACTTGATTTTTATTTGTATTTAGATCTTAACAGTGGGGAGAGACAAATATGTAAATAAAATAAATTAATAAAATTAATTCTACTTGATAATAGTGTACGTACTTTGATTAAAAAATTAAGGGGGACAGATATTCTGTAAAAAACTCCCACTAAAAACAACTAGAGTGCTGAAAAAATATTTTACAGGTCTTTTTAAAAATATGGATCATTTAAACTCACAATAAAAGTAGAGTTGGAAAAATTGGTCAAATCTTTAGCTGTCTTCAGGGCATCTGACAATCTATATACCCAGAGGCTTGGGTTTATGAGGCAGAACCGGCATGTGGAATTGGATCTGAGACCCCGAGATTAAAAGTGAGATCCCTAAAGGCCCTCACCCTTGGGAAAGCTTTGCTATGTTATTCTTTATATGCAATTTTGTATGTTTAAAATATTTTATTATATATGTATCATATTATATATATTAATATATGTTATGTATAAAGTTCTAGAAGGCACTTTAAGGATGAGAAACTACATTTTTTTTCTTGAGGATGATATAAACTAATTCTCATTCACTTAACTACATATTAGAATAAATTTTTATTTTAACCATTTTATTCTCTTTTTAACAATTTTGATACTTAGTGGTATAATCAGCATTTGATAATCAATTCTGAGGGATGGGAAGTGTAACATGCCCAAATACTGGGTATCTAATAGTAATTTCTTTCTAGGTTTTGACAGTTTGACAGTCTCTTAATGCAACCTAATAAATGGGGATACAAGCCAGTCTAAGTAATTGAATACGTACAGTGTATGGGTTGAAGCCACTGCTGCACATGCCAACATCTTCAGTTTTTACAAATATTCCGAGTGTTGATATGGAAGAAGATTCCTTTGGCTATTTCCCATAGTAAGATGAACCCCACACCAGCGCAGATGACCTCCTCCCCGGGAGCACACAAACTTGTAAATGATTTGATTGGGGCATACATGCACTTCCTCAGATCTGCCAGAGGGAGAGCTGGCCCTTTGTGGTGAAACCACTTAGCAAAAGTACATACATGTTTTCAGATCGAGTGTTTTCTTGGAGCCTAATCTGAAATAAATAAGAATTAGCACCAAAATGTTAACATTCCTGAGGAGATTAGGTATATATATTTTTTCTTAATAAGAGCAACAACTCTCATTATGTGCCAGGAAAAATTCCACACACTTTTAGTTTCTCTCGTTGAATCTTCAGAAACTTCCAGAAGGAAGATAAAAATCATTTCCATTTTATAGATGAAGAAGCTGAGGACCAGGGACGTTAAACATCTTGCTAACATGTGAAAATGTGAACAGCTGTGAGCCAAGATCTGGACCAAGGTGGTTCATCTCCTGCAATACAGGATTCTAGGCTTTTCTTTATCTTTTTCTGCCATGAAGGAAGGTGGCTTTGCCAGGCCTATATGGGGAGATTGAATTTTTTTTTTTAATCTCAACTAACCTCAGGGTAAGTGCTAGGGAAATTCCTAGCCTATATGAAAAGAATCTTTTTGTCCTGGTTTTGATCTCATTCCCTGGCAGACTGATTAAGATTTGTCTTAAGATGTACATTTCCCTTGCCAAAGCACACGTGGTATGTTTGGACATATGGTCCTATTTTTATGATCTTTTAACCTTTACATATTTAAAATACTTAATGGTGGGGTTAATCATTTGTGGCAACCAAGACTGGCAGCTGGTCTGATGGGGCCATGTCTGGAATCCCTAAGGAATGATAGGATTGATACTCTGTGGAACATACTTTCAAAGATAAATATATGAATGTAAAGGTAAAATTTTTGACACACTCATTAATGAGCACAGACTGGTGGTGTCTTTTGGTAACTTTGTAAATTTACTCTGAGACCTGGTTTTGAGATTGACTTTATTGTGCTTCCAATCATTTCTAAAATAGAAAAACATTGGGAAATCACTTAGAAAATGGTCATTTAATTATTGTTTGTCTTCATATGTTCTGAATATATAGTTGGGCTGGCAGGATTAAAACAGAAAACATTAAGACTGGCTAAAGTACTTCAACCTTATTAAGCATTATAATATACCTCAGGTAACTTGATGGTGTGATGCCTACTTTCATACAATTATAAACAATTTTAAAGCAGTTTTAACTACAAAATATGATGGTAAACTAAGTTCTTATCCTTCTAAAAACTCTTTGACAAGATTGTTAAACTCTTGGACAAGATTGTTAAAATAAGATAAACCAAGTTGTTTGTGAAGCACCTAGAGGGGCCAAAATCAGAAGAGAGGCGTGCACTCCAAAGGCCTTATAAAAAATATAAACGAACATGGCAGATGTATAGAATATATTTACCACTGCTTCAGCTGCTTAGCTCCAACAAAGCATGGCAGTGGCCTCGTGTGAGCCTTTAGAAGAAGTAGAGGCCAGATTCCATGGTACCGTCTCCTTGGTTTTGAATCCTGCACACAAGGTTTTGGCCCTAACTTCTTGGCTATCTGGGAAGCTTGTATCTCTATTCTATAGACATGGGGCATTCCCCTCCCCACCCCCAGGGGGAATATTTGGCAATGTCTGGAAACTTTTTTTTTCCTGTCAAAATTGGAGAAAGGAATGTCACTGTCCTCTAGAGAATAGAGGCCACGGATGTTGTCCAACACTTAACAATGCACAGGAGAGTGTCCCCACCAAAGACCTTTCCAGCCCACAATGGTTAGAGTCATGCTCATGGAACAATTTGCTGAGTAGTGATGCTTGAGCTGAGACCAGGATGACAGCAAGAATCCAGACATGGGAAGACATGAGGAACGGTGTTTCAAGTAGAGGACCAGGCTCACGCCAAGAATTTTGGGCGGGATCTCTGTGCCCTCGCAGAAGTTGCTTTTTTTTAATCATGTACTCTTTCCCAATGGAATTCTGATACAGCCTCAGAATCTTTTTCCACCTATAGCTTCAGGCAGCAACTATCAAAAGTCCTACTTGAGTTTTAGAAATAAAAGCAAGCATGGCCCTAGGAATGATGTCATTTCAGGGATAACAGAAAACACCTACTGCTCATGCCCTTCCTCAGTAAAAGTTCCCTTATCCACGCTCCTCAGTATGTCCTATTATCTTTGACAGACAACCCAACCATTCCTTCAACAATAAGAGTATAAACCGGTGCTTAGACATCCTTTACAGCTTTCTTCCTATTTGTTTCCTCTTCATGTCCCTGTGATGTCATCCCCTCCTGCTCATGTCTCCTCTAGGACATCTACCTTAAAGGAATTCCTACTCAAAGCCTTACTTGCATGATCCAACCTCCTATCTTTCTGGCCTACTAAGGTGTGGTCTAGGCCCGCTGAATTAACATATGGCCACCGATTTCCTTCTTTATCCTTAGCAGTCTGACTTCCATCCTGTCTGTACTCTCCTGCCACTGCTGCTGTTTCTTTTCATTGAGGACTAGCAGTGGCCCAGGATGTGTAGTAAAATAAATATACACAACTTATATGCATGCAATAAATAAAATTTAAGCACTTAAAAAGGAACTCCAGGAGGTAAGTGCCAGAAACTAGGTATAGAGTGATTAAACAACTTGTGGAAGATACAGGGACAGTAAAGTGATCTAATCCTAAAGCCGATGATGCCCTTAACTCTCTTGAAAGACCATCTTCATGCAAACTTTTTCCAGTTCTTGTATTCCTCAATTCAACACTGTCTGAAAGAACTCTGTCATGATGAAGTTGTTCTGTAGTTGTATTGTCTTTTCTGGAAGTTGCTTGCCACAGAAGAACAAGAGCACAGACCCTGGGGGCGAGAAGGAGTTGGTGAGTGCAAGGGGCTGGAGAAGGACTCTAATGGCTGAAGCACAGGTAGTGACAGGGAGAGGGGTCAGAGAGCAGGTCGAAAGACAAGCGAGGCCCTGATCATGCAGGACTGTGTGTTGTGGAGTTTGGATTTTACTCTGAGTGCCGGTGTGAAGCAGAGCAAAACTGTGTTCTGAGGAGTCTCTTGCTTTCACTTCTACTAAGACCATGCCCTTGATAGCCCTTCAGCGTGTGAGAGAGGTTATCCCCCAGCTCTGCTGCCTGAATTTCCTGAACTGGCAATGAGTGAAAATTGTTAGAAGAGAAAATTGTTACAGACAGGTAAAGTAAGATGTTCAGAGTCAGTTCAGTGCTTCAGGAACAGGCTGGTCAGTCAGACACGCAACTGTGAAAGGCTCACCATTTCCCGGATTTTGATTCCAGACTATCTCAGGCCTGGTAGAACTTGGTTATGTTAGCGATATCTATAACAAAAGTTGGAAAACCTTCACTCTTTTTTCTTGGGCTAGATGTGTGTGTGTGTGTGTGTGTGTGTGTGTGTGTGTGTGTGTATGTGGTGCTGAGGATTGAACCTAGGAGAAAACTCTCTTTTAGTTATACCCCAAGCCCTATCTTTATTTTTTATTTAAAAATAAGTTTCTGAAGGTCTCGCTCAGTTGCTGGGGCTGGCCTCTAACCTGTAGATCCTCCTATCTCAGCCTCCTAAGTATGGGGATTATATGCATGGGTCACCATGCCAGGCTGGGCTAGAATTTTTTTATCCAAGATCTTCCATGGAGTGTTGTCTTTAGAGCAAGTTGCTTAGATTCAAATCTCAGTTTTCTATTTTCTAAAGACATTGAGCAAGTTATTTCATATTTTTCTGCTGCAATGTAGTGTCCTCATGGCTAAAGTATGGTTAACAGTACTTACCTCCCAAGGTTGTTATGGGACTAAATGAGTAACTACATGTGATTTTGAACAGGTTCCTAGAACAGTGCTGGACACCTAGTGATCAGGTAGCTATGTTTAATCAACGTTACTGATAAGAACCACCACTTTCGTTATCATACTCTTTTCTCTTTTTTTAGAGTATGTTGAACATTGGAGTACATTTTCTTCCCTTTTATAAATAAGCATTTATTTTAGGGACTAAATAATCAAACTTGATTCTTCCCTTATCACTCTAAAGCCAGATGGATCTTCTTGAATCCGAGGGAAGTTTAGGGCAGAGTTTAATAGCAACTATTTGGAATGGCCCAGTAAATAGTTTTCTCTCCAGTGAGACCTCCAAGTTTTATGTGATAGGGAACTTGTGTTGCAGAGAAATGACCAGTACTTTTGGAGGCCCTCCCTCTCCTCTGTCACTTCATATAGAGTGACAATAATAAAAGGAAGATCAAAATATAGTGTCAGGATTATAAGGTTCTAATCTATATTCTGTTTCCAACTAGCTGTGTGACCTTGAACAACTGGTCACAGATAAGATTGGGGTGTCAATTAGATCATCTCTGAAGTGCCTTCTCATCTGAGTGTAGAGAACATTTACTACAAATCCTTGCTTTAGGCAGAGTCTCTAACTATGGAGAATTGATGATGATGATGATGATGATGATGATGATGATAGAGGTATGGTGGTACATGCCTGTAAGGCTGAGACAGGAGGAACACAGGTTTGAGGCTAGCCTCAGTAACTTAGTAAGACTCTGTTTCAAAATAAAGAAAGAAAAATAGAGCTGGGAATGTAGCTCAGAGGTAGAATGCTTCTGGGTTCAATCCCCAGTACCACACACACATATACATACACACATACATATTTGGAAACAAAAACAAAGGAGGAATAGACCATTAGGAAAGGAGTAGAATGAAGCTTAGAAGGTAAGGAAGGCAGGTTCAGGTGGAGAGCTGGCTGATGCTGTTTGCTTTTTAATTGGGTACCCACAGACAGTGGGCAAGCCCTTGTAGAATTTAGAGCATTGTGGAAATTGTAAACAGAAAGGCAGAAAGAGAACTTAGGCAGCTCGCATCGCCTGGAGGGTGTGGGGAGACTTCTCTGAGGAACTGTGGTGACCAGTGGGGGCAGAGCATTCTGGGAGAGAGAGGCCATGGGAGAGGAGAGAACCTGGTATTTTCAAGAACTGCGGGATTTCCTGCATGGCTGCAATCGGGAAGAAAATGAAGCAAGAAAGGATAAGCATATCCTCTGAGCACGGCCCGGGCGGCTAGAGCGCTCTCCGTCTCACTCCCCGTGTCTGCTGTGATGTGTGATTGCCTGAGATAAAGCACCCATGGGGTATGCGCCTCCCCCAGTGCTAGCGATCATTCTGTAATAAGCAATAACACAGTCCTAGCTTGGTCATCCCCAGAGAATCCTTTCCAGGCCACCTTAGGGCAAAAGAGAACGTCGTGTTTTGACAGGGGTAAATTCCTTAGTAGAGGAAAGAAATGAGGAGAGAATGTGAAATATGCGTCCATATGTTTCCCCCTTGCCCTCATTCCTGCGTCTCATGCAAAGTGTTCTTTTTCCTCAGATTCTATCTCCCTGCATCAAACTTTTACCTTTTTCTTTTTCTTTTCTTTTTTCTGTCTCTTTTCCCCTTTGGCCCAAATCATAGTTCTGAAAATGTAAAACCTGCAGTTTTGGGTATGTTACCAAAGGAAACAGTTTTACTTAAAATCTTGTTTTTGCCAAAATATTTTCAAAGTAGCTGGAAAGCTGTCAAACCACAGTGGCTCTCAGCTGCGTTTCCTTCTAGCATTTCCCCAGGTTCTCCCAGCACAGCACTCAGTAACTGGATATTATTTGAGGAGGAGAAAAAAAAAATGCTGCACGAGACAGTTTGTAGATTTAAGAATTATCCTCCGGGTGCTGAAGGCCAGAGATCCAGCGGTGCTCAGCTGCCAAACTCTGGGGCTGCGTGACTGTGTATCATTCCTAGATGTAGCTTTCAGCAAGGAGACCGAGGGGAAGCGCGCTGGGAACCGTCAATATTTACACTGTCATTCCAAAGCCTTTAGATTCTTCTCTGCCTTCAGTCATGTGACTTCAACCAAAAGAATCTATTCTGATCGAAAAAAATGACTGAAAACAGCTTGAAGTGAGAAGTGTCTTGGCATTGCGGGTAATGACGGCCTACCCCCCTCCCGTCCCCCGTTCATTCCTGATGGTCTCTTCTGGCTCTGGCTGGCATTTGTGGGCTGTAGGTACCAGTTTGTACCTTCAGATAATTTGAAAGTAGGCAATCAACCTTTGTGCTTCTCCAACAACTTTCTTGAAGGGCCCCGAAGGAGGTACTGACTTATTTACTTTTACTTTCTTTTTTTTCATTTTGAAACAGGGTCTTGCTAAGTTACCGCGCACTAGCCTAGAATCTGCCATCTGCCTGCCTCCCAACTACTGGGATGTCAGGCGTGTGCCACCACTCCCAGCTTACTCTTTACTATCTAAGTGGTGGTAGTTACCATGTCCTCTTAACTCACCCCAAAATTGAACTTCAGGACAGTGACATGACTTTCCCAAGGTCCTAAAACTGTTCACATTTCTTCTCCCTCACAATATACTTCTAATTCATTAGGTTGTAAGACAGAGTAAAATGAAGCAAATTCAATTATAATAAAATAATTTCAGTAACTGTGTAGAAATTATGATAATTATCAATCATCCCGATGATATTCACTAACTGACAACAGGTTTGGCCTCGGGTTCAAGTGCTCCTACCTCCCAACTATTGTTACCAGCTCTACTATCACATGCTTAGGATCTTGACAGGACACAGGCGGCATACTCTGAGCCAGTCATCGAACAGCGTTAAATGGAGTGGAGGAGGTCGAGAGAGCCAGTGAGCGATGATCAAACAGCCAGGGCTGGTAGTAGTGAGAAGCCATTGTGCGGTTGTCACTTCACTGTGCCCAGGGAGCAGTGGCTGGAACCCAGTGGAACCTCTTGCTACAGGGGATGAGCTGCCAGACTTGAGGCAGGGAGGAAACCCTGACCTTGCTTTCCTCTCCTCTCGACTCTCCCTCCACAAATACGTTCCCTTGGCCCAAACCAACAATGAGCCAGAGGATAAGAGGATAGAGGGGCCAAGGGGACGGTGTCTGGAGGGCTTGGGTCTCCTCTCTTTTCTGAAAATACCATCTATGTGCTGACAACTGTCAGGGTTTCATCTCTAGTCTTGAATTTCGGGCTCGAATTCCAATTTCCTACTAGGTATCTTCTAATTGAACCACTGACCACCCCCCACATTTTGTTCTTCCCACAATTCTTCCCATCTCAGTGATTACCTCTTTTCTACCAGGTGAAAGACAAAAATCTTAGAGGCATCCCTAACTCTTGACCAGCATCCTCCCTTTCAGCATATTTGCTGACTCTCTTTAGTCCTACCACTCCTTCCTTCCTTCCTTCCTTCCTTCCTTCCTTCCTTCCTTCCTTCCTGCCTTCCTTCCTCCCTCCCTCCCTCCCTCCCTCCCTCACTCTCTCACTCTCTCTTTCTTTCTTTTTGTGGTACTGGGAATTGAACCCAGGGTCATTATACTTATGAACTACATCCTCAGCCCTATTTTATTTTTTAATTTTTAAACAGGTCCTCACTAAGTTTCAGAGGATCTTGCTAAGATGCTGAGGCTGGCTGCAAACCTGCGATCCTCCTGTCTCAGTCTCCCAGGTAACAGGATTGTAGGCGTGTGCCACTGCACCTGGCTTCTCCCTGGTTTCAATACTATCACCAGATCTGAGTCCCAACCATTGTTGCCAGCAATGTTAGGCTAGATAACACTGCTTCCACCCTTACCATCTCCTAATCTAATCTCAAGGCAGAAACGAAAGCTGTCCTTTGAAAAAGCCCAAGGCAGATCATGCTGAACCTCTGTTCAGAATGTCTAATAAACTCCCATTTCACTCAAACTAGGGAAAGTGAAATCCTTCCAATGGCCTTTAAGACCCTACAAGATGTGCCCATCCATCTTCTTAGCTCTCCCTCATCATTTCCTATTACCTCCCCCTCTCTTATCCTTTCTGCTAATGGTCAACTACTTTCTGTGCTTAAAACAAACCAGATACATTCTTACTTCTGCAAAGTGTTTGCACTTGCTACTCACTCTGCCTGGTACATTCCTCCCCACATATCTGCAGGGCTCAGTCCTAAATCTCCTTCAAATATTTGCTCAAATGTTACCTCCTGGACAAGGCCTTCCCCAATTCTTTTATTTTAAAATGCAAGAGAGATATTCAGAGATAAGGGCAACATCAGATAGATGAGCAAAGACTCCAGGGCAGTGACTGAGGGCGATTAGGGAAGGGAGGGGGGATGAAGCCATAAAAAATGCAATAGTAGAAATAATGCTATGAACATATACAAAATTGCCAATTCCAATCTCAAAGACTTGCGGGGGTGAGGGTGAAGGAGGGGGAGACCTGGTGGAGAGGACAACAAGAGTTGTGTGCACATATTATTTTTCTAACACACCATACCCCAATATGATGTAAAATTACAATGCATCCAATTAAAAATACTTAAATGCAAACCTCCCCCACCCTAGCATTCCCAACACAATTCCCTATTTTATTTCATCCCATGGTACTTATGGCCATATGGCACATTTTATATTTTATTGTTTTGTCTGTTTGTTACCTGTTTTCTCTGTTGTCCTCAGTATAAGGAAAGATCTGTGAGCCTGACACACTTATAGGACCACGACAAGACATGAGCAATGGCCAAAGCTTATTGTATGGAAGAAATCTGTTATTTTTTTTTAAACTTGATACAGGGATGCACAAATGCTCCCTAGCTTGAACCGAAAGAGTTTAAAATGCATTGTATTAGGCCAGCATAAAAGGGGCTTAAATTTCAAAATCTAGTGATGTTTGAGCCCTTTCTTTAGACACAAGTGTACTGGATTCTAAAGACCTCCTTGGGAGCTGGGAGAATCACAGAGAGGCCTTTTTCATAAAAATATCATCAGTAGATGATCTGAAAACACTCAGGGCCAGAATTTTTGCTGAGAACAAAATATACATGACAGCACTGCTGAAATCTGAGCCAGGGTCGCAGGTTAGTTCAGGAACTGTGAGAAAATGACAAAAGTCTAGTGAGATTGAGCTATGGGAGAATTCTATATGTTTTGTGCAGTTCTGGAAAATGCTCAGTCAAAATAAAAAATGCCCCCGGCTATATTTCCATTCCAAGTTTAAAGATTTTAATGTATAGGACCTTGAAAAGTAGTAAGGTAACCAGGCATGGTGGCACATACCTGTAATCTCATTACTTGGGAGGCTGAGACAGGAGGATTGCCGGTTCAAGGCCAGCCTCAGCAATTTATTGAGACCCTCAGTAACTTAGGGAGACCCTGATTAAAAATTTAAAAAAATAATCATAAAATGGCTTGGGGTGTAGCTCAGAGGTAGAATGTCCCTGAGTTCAATCCTCAGAGCGCACACACACACACACACACACACACACACACACACAGCATAACAACAACAAAACCAAAAGAAAACTCCCCAAAGTAGTAAAGTATGTAAAGATTTCCATATCCTGGAGGTCAAAATCAGTAAAATCATAAAGTTGTTAAAAATGTTAAAAATGTTTTTGATGTTCCCCCTACTGTATTAAACAAATATCAATAAGCTGACATGAGGTGATATTTGCTGAATGAGTATGCAAATCTTTGTCCGATTTCAGCAGGATGGAAAATCTATTGAGGATTTTTCTTAGCAAAGAATAGAATACACATTAGCCAAGCAATGCAGTTTCAGGGGTCCAAGAGGCCCCACAGTAAAACAAAATCCTTCCTTATAAGCTTGCTGATACCTAAAATTCCACATTCCACAATCTCTTTTATTTAAAGATTTATTCCTGGGTGAGATCCCTCATCAGTTAATTATTCCTTAGAGTGAAAAAAGAATTGAGTACAGGTTTTGCCAATGAGCATGAATGACGATAAGGACCTGGAAAAACCTGTGATCCAAGAGACAAAGGATTAAGAAGCTCAGACAGCGAGTTTGACCTACCTCACAGCTTCTGCCAGGACTTAGCCTCACTACCTGCGTTTTAAAGCGTCCTCATCTTCAAGGTGTAATGTCTTGTGGACTGCATTGTCATTTTGGAGACCTTGGTCATCTTTCACATATCTGGACATGTGGTTGGAGGGGACAGAGGATGCTGCCTACTGATGTGTGAATTATAGTTTCCCTTTATTCCCCATCTCACCCTCACATTTCCTGTTCTGTCTTTATAATGAATTTAGCACAATCAATGAAACCAGTAGCAACTTTTGTCATAGAAGAAATTCATAGTAATGCCTAAAAGCTGTTCAGTACCGTCTATGCATGAAGGGATTTTAATTAGTCTCTGTTTTCAATTATCCAGGTTCCCACACTGCAAGACCACTCAAACTAAGATGTGTGTTCATTACACTCATATGCATAGCAGTTATCCTCCTCAAGAAAAATCTGATCAACCAAAGATAATGAATTACCTGTACCTATATGTTGGAGTGTTGGACCTATTCCCTCCTCTAGTAACTTCAAAGTCTCTGGTCTAATTTCCAGGTCTTTGATCCACCTTGAGTTGACTGTTGCGCAGGGTGAGAGGTAAGAATTTAATTCCATTTTTCTACAAATGGATAACCAGTTTCCCCAACACCATTTGTTGAAAAGGCTGCCTTTTCTCCATCGTATGTGTTTAGCACCTTTGTCAAAAATCAGTTGGCTATAGGTGTGTGGATTTGTTTCTGTATCTTCTATTGTGTTCCATTGGTCTATGTGTCTGTTTTTGTGCCAATACCATGCTGTTTTTATTACTATAGCTTTGTAGTATAATTTAAAATCACGAATTGTGATGCCTCCTGCAAGGTTCTTATTGCTGAGAATTGCTTTGCTATTCTGGGTCTTTTGTTTCTCCGTATGAAACTTATGACTGATTTTTCTAGGTCTGTGAAGAATGACATTGGTATTTTCATAGGGATTGCATTGGCTGTGTATATCACTTTTGGTAGAATGGCCATTTTAATAATATTACTACACTGAGATTCTATCTAACTCCAATCAGAATGGCAATCATCAAGAAGTCAAACAACAATAAATGCTGATGAGGATGTGGGGAAATAGGAACTCTTCTACACTGTTAGTAAAATTGCAAATTAGTACAGCTGCTATGGAGATCAGTGTGGAGATTCCTCAGAATATTGGGAATGGATCTACCATATGATCTAGCTATATGGGTATCTTTCCAAAGGGACTGAAATCAGAAAATCATATCAATATATGCATGTCCATGTTTATAGCAGCACAATTCACAATAGCCAAATTATGGAACCAACCTAGGTGTCCATCGACAAATGAATCGATTACAAAATTATGGGATATACACACAATGGAATTCTACTCAGCAATCAAGAAGAACAAAATAATGTCATTTGCCGGAAAATGGATGGATGTGGAGAACATTATGCTAAGTTAGATTAGCCATTTCCAGAAAGTGAAGGATCGTATGTTTTCTCTCATATGTGCAAGGTAGAGAGTAATTGGGATACCAGAGAGACTTCAGATAATGGAGGAGAAACTTCAGTGGAGCCAGGGAGGTGGTCTAGGGGGAGAAGGGAATAGGGAGGATCAGTGAAGGAACCACTTCCATTGACATTATGTACATATGTGAGAATAGCCATGTCAATCTCAGTACCCTGTATGGGGAAGGGGAGAGTGGGGAGGGAGCCAGGGAAAGTCCACCAAGTGCTGTGTGCATGTGTACCACTATACTATGAGCTATATTATGATGTAAGACTATAATGCACCAATAAAACTATTAAAAAAACTTTAAGAAAAAGATTATGAATTACATTAAAAGACTTATGAGGAGACAGGATAGAGTAAAATGATTATAAAAACTCCCTGAAACTAAACTAATGAAAATAAGAAGTAAAATGAACAACAAAAACATATATAGAGAGAAATAATAATCTTACAAGAAACAAGAGTGAATAAGCAGGAGCCATACTGCTATCCACTGGGAAGTGAGTAGATAAAATCCTGAAGTCTCTTGATGGCTCACCAAAGAGGACTGAAAAGCAGGTGAATAAGCAACTGGAAGAACTAACAATAGTCATGATTTTGCTTTTCCTGGCTTAGAGGAACATGAGAGAAATACCTCAGGAAGAATTATCCAGAATTAAATGTCTATAATAAATAAAAGTTTGGCAGACTAGAAGATGAGAATAAAAAGAAAATACCACTCCTCAAAGCACTGAATACATTTCCCTAGAAACTAAAAAGCATCACATTGATTGGGGGAGAGCATCTAAACCTTGAGTCTTTCTTCAACATAACCACAGTGAGAGGGAAGCAGGAACAATGGCTGGAATGGTGAGTTAAGTAGTGGTTGTTCCATATGTCCAAAATTAGTGGAGGTAAACTAGTGGATTCACACTAAAATTGGGGGGTGGTGGAATCTAATACCCTCATGGACCTGGAGGTGCCACACAACTAGACCGAGTAAAATCTGGTAAGAGAGGTTTAATGAAATTCCAAAGAAAAAAATGACAGAATCCTTGAATGGAATCCATGCATACCTTTAGCTATTCCTCCATGACACCACTGCCCTCTTCTAGGTAATTAAAAAGTCAAATATAGAATCCAGCAACAATTAAGGGGGATTTTCAAGACAGGCTAGGTGTAGTAGAAAGGTAGGCAAAGATAATCTACCCTTCTTTCTGTGAAAGAAAGACTAATAGAAAAAAGAGCAACTGCCGGGCGTGGTGGCGCACGCTTGTAATCCCAGTACTTTGGGAGGCGGAGACCGGAGGATCCAGGTTCACGGCCAGCCTCAGCTCTCTCTCTCTCTCCCTGTCTCTCTCTCTCTCTCTAC
>PVJS01005247.1:0-65013 GCA_004027185.1 Glis glis
TGCCAAGAGCAACAGTGTTGGTTCAGAAACTTCCTGTCATCTTCAAAGTACCCCCATGTTCTTCCCAAACTAAGTTACTTGGAAATCAAACTTAAATAAAATTCAAGAGACAAAGACCATCATATCTTCATTAGATGCACTGCTTTCTTTTTTTAAGTAAGATTAACGTTGAATTTCAAGTCGGGTCTGTTATAGCTGCTTTACATAAAATATTAAATCTTTTCATGTAAAATTAAAAGATATCACTCCAAACATTACCTTTTAATAATGGTCATCACAATTTATGATATGTTTTCCATATAATAATAGTCATCACAATTTATGATATATCTATATTTCTTTTTATATATGGTATAGATATATCACATACATATGATATACCTATATTTGTATGATGGATTTAGCAATGATTTTATGATTGAGATGGGTTTTATTGCATATTGCACAAGCATTTGAATGCAAAATATCAGTTTCAATGACCTCAATATTAAAGTTCAGAAAACCATGTAGTTCCAGCAAAGGTAAAGCCACCCGTAGCTATATAATACTGCTAAACTAATCCAAGCATCGCATCACAGTAGATCTCTGGAGTTTTTCTGGGAATTTTGACATAAAGCCCCTATTTTTAGGTCATTAGGTTAAAAGATGTATGTACGGGCTTATATATTGTGATTCTAGAGACTGAAGAAATACACAGACATCAGATTATTTGCACAACCATAAACCACTTAAAATGTTTAAGAATTCCTCCCCGAGAGGAATCTTTTAAGGGAGTGAGCTTTTGGTTGCTCCTGTGTACATATGTGCACATGTGGTAGATTAAGGCAGTGGGCTGGGTTGATTTAATCAGATTCTGAGGATCACTTCTGCTGCATGATTGAGAATTTATTAAAAGAAAATTGATCCCTTAGGCAGAGGGAGCAGGCACCAGTTGTTTTTCCTGGGCACACTTAAAGAGATGCTCATAGTCCTGGCATGGTGGCGCACGCTTGTAATCCCAGTACTTGGGAGGCTGAGACTGGAGGACCTGGGTTCACAGCCAGCCTCAGCTACTTAGTGAGGCCCTCTGCAACTTAGTAATACCCTGTTTCCAAATAAAAGAATAAAAATAGGGCTGGGGCTGTAGCTCAGAGGTAGAACGCCCCGGGTTCAATCTCTGGTACCGCAGGGGAAAAAAAAAAAAGAGATGCTCATAATCTAAGCCAACGTGAAGACAAAGGAGAAAAAAAAAGAAGTGGACAGTTTTGAATGATATTTAAGAATATTCTACTGCTGGGCGTGGTGGCGCACACCTGTAATCCAAGTACATAGAAGGCTGAGACAAGAGGATCGCAGGTTCAAGGACAGCTCAGCAATTTAGTGAGGCCCTAAGCAACTTAGCAAGACTCTGTTTCAAAACTAAAAATAAAATAAAGGGCTGGGGGTGTATCTTGGAGGTAGAATGGCTCTGGGTTTAATCCCCAGTACCAAAAAAAAAAAAGAGTACTATACTTATTAGGCTATAAATAGTGAGGAAGATGTTAGAAAAATTTCAAAATATCTGACCTAAGCAATTGGGGTAATGATGATAATAACTCTTAGTAATAATAGCATTGGAGTACAGGCAAAGGAGGGTTAAGATGAACTTTGGTTTTGGACAAATGGAGGCCCACAGCCTCACAGCCACACAGTTGAAATCTATGTTCATTACTCACCATGACTTTTCTGGGGGCTGAACCCAGGGCCATTCTACCTCTGAGCTACACACACCCCCAGCTCTTTTTCTTTTTTCTTTTTGAAACAGGGTCTCACTAACTTGCCTAGGGCCTCACTAAATTGCTGAGGCTGGTTGAGAATCTGCAATCCTCCTGTCTCCATCTCCTAAGTACTGGGATTACAGGCATGTGTCACCACACCTGGCTAGCTCACCATGACCTTTTTGTTCTTTATCACTACACATATTCAGAGTGTTATTTCTTCCTTTAAAAAGTAAGTAATGCAAAATTTTCTCTGCTCTTTTCCCTGAAATAAGTCTAAATATCTTTGAGGTTTTGGTGATATATGATGTAACCAAGGTACCTGCATTTCTGAAGGCATAAATTCTGAATTTAGAAATGCAGGTAGGTACCTTTCTTCTGTGTTAAACATAATTTTAGTGTTGGTAAATTTTCTAAAGGGAAAACATGACCTATAATCGGATCTCTGAGAGAAGAAAGGACTTTTTTAATATCGACTCCTTTGTTGTTCTATTAATTGTCAATTTTCATTAATGATATGAAAGTAGGATTTGGTTTATGTCTGATCAACCTTCTAAATCAAAACAATCTAGAAATCTGGTCACATGAGACGCAGGCAGCTCTCTCCAGCGTAAGGCCTCAGTCTGGTTGTTATTTCAGCTCTGTGATGAGAGGTTGTAAATGCTGAAGTACTCTTAATACAGCCATGATGTCACATGTGTCTCAAAATCTTGGAAGCCCAGGAATCCTTAAACACATCATCAGTGGCAATTTCAGTATTTAATTTCTTGTTATTACAGCACAGTTCAGGAGATGCTATAGACCCATTTTTTGGCTAAAGCTCCTTTGTTTTTAGATAGTAGACAATGCCAAGGAGAAAAAAAGGTGACAAAATTGTTTTGACAAATAATTGACAAGTAAATGGACACATTAATTTAAGTTGCTCCGAATGCTTTCAATCCTTGGCCTATGCAGTTTTTTAAGCAAAAAATATAAAATTGTGGTGCTGCCATAAAAGTAAAAGTGAACAAAGAGGGTAAAATTCATTTGTCTCAGTATATTTCTGATAGATGAAATATAGTTTAAGTAATAATACAATGTGTATCTTTTTTCTTGGTTTAGCAGAAATGCTCATTCTAAGCTTTGAATGAAGAGACAGCATATTCATGTCTATTTGGAATTGTCAAAGATGATATCATATACTTCTCTTTTCCATGTAGTCAGGCCTTTCAAGAGACTGATTTTTAGTTTCTATTTTCATATATAAAAGAAATATGAAGGTGGAAGACCAACTCTGCGTATATACCGTGCAAATGCTGGTATTTTCTCTTCTGGAATATTAATACAATGTTCAATGTATTTATTGAGTTGGATGATTGAAATTCCCAAAATTAAAATAATATAGAGATAGGATGCTAAACATTTACATTCTGACATTTTTGTTTTCAAGTACATGGGAAGGGAAAAAGAATACCATTTCATAAACTAGATCTTCCTTATTAAGGAACAAAGTGAAAGTAGTAAAAAGTTGTGCTACCCTAAAATACATTTTTAGATTTCAAGCTAAAAGTGGTCTTAAATACTAATCTTATAAATTAAAATGATCCAAGAATTTTTTTAAAAATAAGTTTTATAAAATTCAGGCTAATTTCATGTCTGAATTGTATTCAGTAGAGTTTACCCCTTCATTCTGATTTTTGTTTTAAATTAAAATAAAAAAGGAGAAAATAAGAAAATAATATTTATTGCATTCCTCACTGGACCAAGCTATTCATATATATTATTTAATCTTCATAGCAATTTTGGGTTACAGTATTATCTCAATTTTTGTTGCTGGGCATAGGGCACATACCTGTAATCCCAGTACTTCGGAAGCTGAGACAGGAGGATTACAGATTTGAGACCAGCCTCACCAATTTAACATGACCATGTTTCAGATAAAATAAATAAATAAATAAAAAGGTCTGGGATGTATCTTGGAGGTAGAATGTCTCTGGGTTTAATTCCCATTACCAAAGGAAAGAGAGAGAGAGAGAGAGAGAGAGAGAGAGAGAGAGAATGAATAAATGAAGTCCTAAAAAAATTACATATCTTAATCTATGGTCACACAGCCTCTAACGAGTACTATAACAGAGTTGAATTTGAATCTAGGATGTCTGGAGTAACAGTTTCACCTACATTGTTTTGGATGGTTAGGCCTTGCTGGAGTCAAAAGATCTGTCTACTCACTAATAAAATTCTGTAAGAGCATCAGCTAAGGACATATACCAAAGCAATACTGAGATCTTTACCATTGGCCAAACAGTTATACCCAACAAAGCAAGCATCACTCCTCCCTAGAATTTCAAGAACATTTTTTTTTTTTGCAGTACCAGGGATTGAACCCAGGGGCATTCTACCTCCAAGTTACACCCCCAGCCCTATTTTTTATTCTTTATTTTGAAACAGGGTCTCACTAAGTTGCGGAGGGCCTCACTAAGTAGCTGAGGCTGGCCGCAAACCCGGATCCTCCGGTCTCAGCCTCCCAAGTACTGGGATTACAAGTGTGCACCACCACGCCCGGCTTTAAGCACATTTTTAATTGTGCATTTTGGGGCAAGATGCTGACCAATAACAACCATTGTTGATAATTTCATTCCTCTGGCTAATTAATAAGTAGCCATTTTCATCTATTATTTTATCTAGAATAATGAATAAACTGCAATTCCAAGCACTTTTTTTTGCCTCAGTTCATAGTTAGAACCAAAATGATGTAGACAATAATGAGAAGTAGCCAACATGTCAACCAAGCATTACAATGTTTAAGAAATTTTGGCATGAGTATAAAAGATTACTAGGTACTCTAGTAGAAGACTGTATTTTTAGTACACTCCTATCAGTTATATGATTCCAATCTTTGGCTGATTTTGAGCTATTCACCTGTTAAGGAAAACTCTGTGTGTGTCTATATATATGTGTGCGTGTGTGTGTGTGTGTGTGTGTGTGTGTGTGTGTGTGTGTGTGTGTACTGGGGATTGAACCCAGGAGCATTGGGCTCAATCAGAGCTGTAAGCCCAGCACCTTTTTTAATGTTTGGTTTTGAAATGGGATCTCACCAAGTTGCTGATAGTCTCCATACTTGCTGAGGCTGCTACAACCTGCAATCTTCCTGTCACAGCTTCCCAAATACTGGAATTACAGGTGTGTGCCACCATGTCCATCTATAGGAAATTCTTAAACTCTTTAAGACATAGAAAACTCATTACAATACAAATAATTCTTTACAGACAGGAACATATTTTTGTGGTAAGGGTTCAATTGACTTGTCTCTATTTTCACCTTTTAATATTTCTGATTTAAAAGTGTCTGTTCCTGGCATTCTCTTTTGAATTATAACATCTTACCAGTTGCCTCATTAATAGGGTTAATTCAGTTTTTAATCACATGTTAGTTTATCCCTCTATGAGATTCATGTTTTTATCTCTTTCTGAAAATCATCCTTTAGCAAATGTGATATAAAAAAATCTTGCCTGGTGTTAAGAGAATGCAAAGGGAAAAATAATTTTCTCTGGGAGTGTGGAAGAGAGGTGGTAATGTAAATCCTCATGTAGGCTGAATATCTAAAAGGATATTATTGAGATGAAAGACACTTTTTTCTGTAAACACCCATCAGTGGTCTACCTTCTGATTCAGGCAGGATACACATATTCTAATGATCTGCACCTGTCTATCAGAGCAGTGAATTGATACATCTTTTTCATGAGTTGGTTTTGAAAACACATACAGATATACACAAAAAAGGATTGTAAAAACATAAACTGGATCACTTTAACTATTAGGACATTATCCTTCATATTTTCAAATTAAATAGAATACGAATACTAAATCATTCTGTCAACCTGTTAGTATTAATAAGACTGAGTTTCCTAGGAGAACTTAATACTTTCAAATTTCTTTTTGATTTGAGAAATAGCACAAATATTTTCTCATCATTACCTTCTCCGTCTGTTCTTTAGATGTTGCAAAGATGATTTTTTTTTTCATGAGGCTTTGAAGAGAGCAGAACTGTCTCTCTCAAATGTTGGTTACAAAATGACTTGGCAACACCAGAGGGCTTTAACAGACAAAAGAAAATTTTCTTCTTAGTACTCATCTATTTAATAACTGTTTCCAATACCTCTAGCACTATTTCCATCTCTTTCTTCCTGCACAAACAATATCCTGTGGTAGTAGAGAAAATTACAACAAATTGGTTTATTTTTCTCTCATGGAATCTGGGTGTCTATCAAATCCTGAGTTATTACTTACGAGCTCACAGGCATTCCTCATACTTGAAGTTCATGCTGACATTCAAGCAACTGGGTGGTGCCTGCCATGGTTTCAGGTTGATCTGTCCCCTGGTATCCATATGTGGGAGAGTTGGTCCCCAGCATAGCAATATCCCAATATCCAGGAGATGATGAACCTTTGAGAGGTGGGGCCTAATGAGCAGACCCGAGGTCATCACAGGCATGCTATTGGAAGGAACTGAGGTCGCTCTTGTGTGCTATCTTCATAGCTCTTGTATAAGCACAGAGGGTGGTGACAGAAGCCAGAGCCTGACCCCACCCAACTCTTTGCTTCCTGGATCCAGAAGTGACCACACTCTCCCCTACACGCTCCCCTCATGACGATATCACCAGTCGCTCTCACGAGAGGCTGCCCAATTTTGAACTTTGAACCTCCACTATTGTGAGCTAAACCTCTTTAATTATAAGGTTAGCTTGTGTCAGTTATTTTGTTATACAAAAAATGGACTTATATGTCAGGAGTGGTGTGCTACGCCTGTAATCCCAGTACTTGGGAGGTGGAGACAGGAGGATCACAGGTTACAAGATCAGCCTCAGCAACTTAGCAAATCTCCCAGCTACCTAGGGAGACCCCTTTTCAAAATAAAAAATAAAAAGGGCTGGGGGTGTAGCTTAAAGGCAGAATGACCCTGGGTTCGATCCCCAGTAAAACACACACACACACACACACACACACACACACACAGAACTAATATGATGCCATCAAAAATCAAAACATCTTAGCTGGGTGTGGTGGCAGATGTCTGTAATCCCAGTACTTGGGAGGCTGAGACAGAATGATCACAGGTTCACAGGTTCCAGGACAGCCTCAGCATAGTAGCAAGAGTCTCAGCAACCTAGTGAGACCATGCTTAAAAAAAAAAAAAAAGGGCTACAGGTGTAGCTCAGAGGTAGAATGTTTCAAGTTCAATCTTTACTATCACAAAAACAAAACAAAACAAAAATCAAAACACTTTTTTCTTTTGCGGTACCGGGGATTGAACACAGGGGCGTTCTACCTCCGCGCTACCCTCCCGGCCCTATTTTTTATACTTTTTATTTTGAGACCAGGTGTCACGAAGTTGCGGAGGGTCTCACTAAGTAGAGAGAGAGAGAGAGAGAGAGAGAGAGAGAGACAGGGAGAGAGAAAGAGAGAGCGTGCGCGCGCTGAGGCTGGCCGCGAACCCGTATCCTCCTGTCTCTGCCTCCCAAAGTACTGGGATTACAAGCGTGTGCCACCACGCCTGGCCAAAACATTTTAACATGTAATTCTGGAAGGCCTAATTCAAGGCAGCTGAGCAGGAAAGTAACACATAGTTAAAAGGGGTGTGTGTGTTGGGGGGGTAATAAGTGCAGTTTATGTGAACGGGGCTCCCTGGATTTCTGTATAACAATGAGTGGCTCCAAGAAGAAAAGAACAGTGGATAACATCCACTTGGTGTCATCATGTCTTCATTCTTTAATAAATCTAGACCAGGATGATAAATTGCCTATCTTTTTCTGAGCACATAAATAGTTCCACTGATTCTTAAATTCTGAGTGTTTCTTTCAATGAACAGATCAGACAGCTCACAAGTGGAAATAATTCATTTTCTGACAAATTGGTAAACAAGATATATAGAGATAGATATAAATGATTTCATAACAGAGTTTAAACTTTAGCCGTACCCGTTTATAAGCTATTGCTGGGTATAAAACTCTAAAATGCACAGGCACACTAAGGAATCCATTGATGATTATTTGACTGATTTATTAAACATTTAACCAAAGAATACATACTCCTTGTGTGAGCGGAATGTCTGTACTGGTTCAGAGAGAAGTCAACTGGATGATGCATGGTCAGGCATCTCTACAGAAGGAAACTCTGTGTCTTCATTTCAGAACAATATTCAATTTCAACAGACTTAGCACCCACTATTAGAAATTATGTTTAAGTCATTGCAGATGAAGAAATCTTCAAAGCCTCAAGGTATCAGCCTTCATAGACATTTGAAGATGAGGGAAACTGCAATCACTTTAGGAATAAATTAATTTGCATGCTTTTCCTCCACTAGAAATTTAAATATTATAACTAGTTATTAAGAGCTCATATATCTGATAGAACCGAGATTTATCTTCCTCTCCACTGGCAGTTGTATCAGCTCATGAAGGACCCTTCACTCACCAAGACCATTTCTCCTTGTGTCAAAGAAGTATAGAAATAGTAAATTTACATCCACTGAGCCCCATCTCCACCCAAAGTTTAGGGTCACTTTTTAAACTTTTTTCAAAATGCCTGCATTTTTTTTTTAACAGAAACTGCTTTTGGAAATAGACCTAACAAGCTGGATGTGGTGGAACAGGCTTATAATTCCAGGGATTTGGGAGGCCGAGGCAGGAGAATTCTGAGGATCAGAAGTTCAAGGCCAGCCTGGGCAAGTTAGGGAGGCCCTGTCTCAAAATTTAAAATAAAAAAAAGGGTTGGGGATGTGGATAAGTGAGAGCCCCTGGATTCAATCCCCAGTACCACAAAAGAAAGAGAAAGGTGCCTAACAAAGTTACTCTAACTCCACGGTGTGGACTTAGAAGTAATGTTCTATAGGTGACTTCTGTGTCTAAATTAACACATGGAGAAATTATCTTGAGGAAAATAAGGACCATCTATGGTGATGTCAACTGTACTTGACATATAGTAGTCACTAAACATAATGGCATTCAATAAAAGAATAAATGCCAGAGTGAGATTCAGAATGCAGAAAGGATAGAGAGAATCCATGCAACGTGAGGAGCTTCAATGTCTTCATGTGGTTCAGTGCTCTCCAGTATAACCATGATCAGAGGTAAGAAAGGGAGAAATGTTAGTTGATGACACAAATTATCGGATTATCTTGAAAAGCTCCTTGATCAAATTTGTAATTATTCAGTAGTTGTTTACTGCCCAGGTTTTTAGCAGTTCCACTCTTGCCAGAAAGCCTGAACACATCCTCCGGTCTCTCCCTTTTTCTTTAATACTTTTACTGGTGCATTATATTCTCACATCATAATGTAGTTCATAGTGAAAGCGACATATATCACATTTGCACCCGTGGAGATAAAGACTTTTAAGAAAGCCACCTCCAAGGAGAAGCAATTCCATTAACAATTTCCTAATTACAAAATGACCCAGAAAGACCAAAGTGCTGCTCAAAGCTCTTCCTATCAGTGAAAGCATCCACTACTTTTTAGTTTTATCTCTACTTATTCTCAGGAATTTCACAGAAGAAATAATAGTAGGAATAAAATGGATTTTTTAAGAGAACAACCATCAGACCCCCCTGTACATGTTGCATTCAGATATACCTTAAGAGCATAAGGGTAAAACTTTTTCATAAAAGGAAACACATATAAGCAATGAAACATTCCCAAACTAATTGCAACACATATCCTAATGAGAAAAATGCATGCATTTTATTTAGCAAAATGTTTGGTAACAAGCAAGCAATGGAACAGGTAGCTATTATCTCCCTTCTTCCCTGAGACAACTGGCAATAAATTGAGAAAATAGTCCCACTACTTCTTAAATACCAGTAGGAAAAGCATTTGAAAAAGTGTAGACATTTCCATTACAGTAATTTAGACTCACTCTCAATCAATGCAAACATCGTTAGTTTGGGTTCTCCCATTGGCCTCTTCTGGCTGAATGGATTCTTACAAAGGTGTGAGGCAAAGCACTTCACTGTAGTTCGCATTCAAAAGCCATGGATTACCTAAAGATAGGGTCATTAAAACAGATCCTAAGGGGAAAAACACACACACTTGACATTAACATTCCTCTTTCAGTGAAAGCAAATAAGTTTAGCCTTAGGCATTGGTTCCATACATTTCTGAAAATTATGAAGGAAGGTTCGTGTACTATTTAACACCACATGGCAAAAAAAATGAAATGGAAAATAATATACACACATAAAACAAATTAGGAATAAAAACAACTTCTGGAAATGAGTGAGATATTGAATCTAGTAGCCATGGGACATAATAATACACATTTCGGTGATAAATCGCTTTATCATGGTTAATTCAATTAAAAGGTCACATTAAGATTGCCTTAAAAAGTTAAAACAGAGGATCAAAGAGGTCAGAAATGAAGATCTTTGGGTGGGAAATGAATCCTACATTGTTACCAGGTTTCATTTCCTTATAGAAAGAACAGGATTCTGGCATCTGACCTGAGTTAGGCATGCAGCTGCTAGTTAGTTACTATGTGACATTAGTTATAATCTCTTACTCTTGTTTTATTTATTTACTTAATTTTTTATGGTGCTGGGGATTGAACCCAGAGGCATTCTACCTCTGAGCTACACCTCCAGGCCTATTTTATTTTTCTTTTGAAATAGAGTCTCACTAGGTTGGTGAGAATCTCACTTGCTGAGGCTATCCTCGAACCTGTGATCCTCCTGTCTCAGCCTCCCAAGTACTAGGATTACAGACTTGTGCCGCCATGCCCGGCCTTATTTTATTTTTTATCTTTAAAACAGTAATAGTTATGACAAGATGACTGAGTTATTGAGGAATCACAAAATGACAGATGTAAAGCTCTTGCTGTCTGCTAGATAATAGTTAACTCCCTGTCCCTTCCCCTTGCCCCTCTTTTCCTCCCTTTGCAATCACAACCCCCTTCCAATCCAATTATTCTCTTAAATATTCATAGGAATCCCATTATTGGTTCCACAGAGTCAATAACTGAGGCCAGAAGTCAGTCCTTAAATACACCAATCGCAAAGCTACTTTCCTAAAATCTACAGATGAGAAAATGGTAAAAAAAAAAAAAAAGCAAAAGCAAATGGTAAAAACAGAAGCAGAAGCAAATGGTAAAAATACCCAAGTTCCTGGGGGGGAAAACAATCCTTTGTCTTGAAAAGACCTAGAGATGTAGTAGAGTACCCAACAGTGTCACTGGAGAAGGGATGATTCTGTGAAGGGTCTGGAGGTGTTCCCACAGGAGGACAGCAAGGCATGAAGCTCAGGACCAGCGGGGTCCTTGGCTCACTTGATAGAAAATAAAGGCAGCACCTGCCAGTCACAGATGCAGAGGGAGATGTATTTAGGAAAGTAAAGGATGAACATTCAAGGGAGAATGTGGGCCATCCCAGGAGTGAAAGAGATGCCTTTTAGGGATCCAGGGCTCTTCTTTTATAGGAAACTTGATGAAGGGTGGGAAAGGGGGAAGTATTGAGAATGAGATCAATCTAGCAATCTCAAGATGATTTCCAATGCTTTGGTCATCTTCCAGCTCCTGAGGGGGCTTCTTATCTAATCAGTAGCTACCTCTTTTGCTTTAACTGTACATAGACTGGATAGATAACAGTGCTCAAGATAATTTATAAGTGAATGGGTTTCCTGTTTTGATGGCAAAGTCAGGTCTTTTGTGTGGCCTCTGTTGTCCAATAGATGTCTCTTGTAAAGATATCTAAGTTTGCCAGAAACTTAGAAAAGATAGGCCTGTCTTGGGGAGTGAGGAACTTTAACACAGGCTTTCATATTAAAGTGACACTTTCCTCATTCTTACTTTATGACTCCTTTTTCCCTATTTCTTTTATTTCTTCTACCCTATCTCAATAGGATTTAAATTTCCTCACTGTCATGCAACATTTTCCCCCAAAGGTACTGTATAGCTTCATTCTCATCTGGACCCATGCACTTCTAAGGCTCCAACCCAGGTAAGAAGGTTGTAGGCACCAATGGTAATCTTGACCTCCAACTCTAATACTTATCTTAGAGAAGATTTTTAATGTTTTATCCAAAGAAACAATAAATGCTTGAAGATATAGATAATGATAATTACCCTTATTTGAACAGGATACAATGTATGCATCTACTGAAATACCACATTTTTACTCAAAATATGCAAATTACTTTAAGCCAAAATACTAACATTACAGTTCTGAGTCTCATCCACTTACCTACTTTTATACATTTTTGAAAGATTTTCATGCACTAAGGAAGAAACAATGTCATCCCATACATCTTTGGGATCATTTCTAAGCCAGGTGAGGCTGAAGAAATGACCAGCCACGATTGTCAGCCTGTTAACAGGAGGCCTATGAGGCCCACTGTTGGGACACAACACTACTGTTTCGAGGTTCAAGTTAAATGCCATCAAATTAATCATCCTCCATATAAACCTGCAGCCAATATCCAAGTTGCTATTTCAAATGACAAAATTGTGCTTTCCTTTACTCTCATATTTAAATATATTTGGTTCATTCATGAAGATTCTAGAACTTGATTAAAATATTTCATTCTTTTTATATTTTACCAGACATGTAGGAACATAACAATAATGTTGCACTTAATAACATCGAGGTTAATTCTGGATGGCTTCTCCAATTTAATTTGACTATGAATTTACATATTCCATACTCTGTGGTAACAGTATAGACACTCACATAGTGCTTACCTTATGCCAGGAATCATTGCTTTTAGAATTTTGGAATTATTTAATCATTTCTGAAAATACAGTATTTAGGGTTATAACATTATCCTCTACTTTAAGCAAGTTGTTTATAATATATCCAACATTATAGAGCAATTAAGAGGCAAAGCTGTGTAAGAAGCCAGTGTCTGGCCTCAGAACTCACTCTTTACTGATTGCTCAGGTCTGGGAACCAAGACTTAGAATGGTAAATGCTGCTTCTCTCTGTTTCTAAGCATCTTGGTTTTATTGTGTGCTTTTCCTGTGATTGAGTACTTGTTACATACTGTAGATACATGGTTCAGTTTTTACAACAGTTTTAGAAACTGCCAACTGGTCTTCCCCTGACACAGGAAAGTGGTCTTCCATGTTCCTGAGAGAGAGAATTGTGACCCTATGATAGCCCTGGCATAACTACAAAGAAAATAAAACAAAACAAACAAAAAAACCATGCAGGCCTTCATGGCATAACTATAACTTTCAAAGTTACCACCAAGTTGGAAATCTGATGAAAGTCATGTGAAATGTTTCATTGTCATGACAAAAGATCTAGATTAATGATCAATACTTGAAAATATCAACTATTAAACGTAGGTTATGTTCCCAGGAGAACAATAAAAAAAAAATTCTTCTCAAAGAGCTGATACAAAGGTAACGGAAATAAACTGTCATTTGTAATTAAAATGAAGGCTTTGGATGTTGTTTGAGGATAAAAATGCAGTACCCATCTCTCCAAAATAACTTCATTATGGAGATCATATGGGGGTTAACTAAGTTTTGAGGACATTCTTTTAGAGAACAAAATGACAGGAATGAAATATTGCAGATGTGCAGATAGTAAAAACTTCCATGGAAACAAATTATCCATTGATAATCCAATTACCTGTTGCTTGCAGATCCTCAGTCTGTTAATTACCTCCATTCATTTTGAATCCGCTTTCAGCCACCGAGATTCGTTATGGGCCATTCAAGTCTCTGCCACGACTGAACACGTTTTACATTTCACTTTTTCCTAATATAAAGAAAATAGCCTATAATTTCTTCACTGCCTTTATTTGTAGTGTGTTCCATTCCTGAGAAACTGTTTTGGATTAGTATTATTTCCTTCTCCTATGAAAATACAGTCAATCCCAGCCTCAAATAAAACAACAGTTACTGAAGATAGAAGCCAGCATTGACATTGTTTATGGAATTTCATACCTGTAGATAGTTCTTTACAGAACACATAAAAACCTAAACCATCTCGCATCATGTTAGTATCCATTTCCACCCCAGTTCGTATCACCCTGCTATTTCCTTACCTCGGTGAAGTACGATTAGATATTCATAACAGGACACTAAAGGAGTACAGGGAAAATGGAAAGGACTGAGTTGATTTGTTTCTTTTATTCACTCACACTATCTTTGACAAGACTGTACAGGATATCATTTTCACTATCCTAGGGTAAGCCAAAAAAGTCACCATAGGAATCTTGAAAACATCCCTGCAATAAATCTAACAGATCTATATGACCAGAATAAACAGCAAGTACCATGCTACTAAATGGAAATGATATTGGAATGAATATACTGATCTCTGTAAACATAGGAAAAACAACTACATCAACTTGCACTTTTTTTCTCATCAAGTCTATGTCTTTTGGTTTGTCACTATTTTTCAATAGTAATGTTTATATTTTCTCGCTCAAATCTTTAAAAGGGAGACTGATGAATCTAACTCAACAAACATGTTCAGAAATGGCCCAGTTGATCATGCTGCTGCCAGGAGGTGCATAAAACATGAGATTAATTTGGTATAAACATGGCAACTAAACTCAGCCCTTCCCTTAGAGAAGGCATAAATTAATTCTAAAGATGAGTGTATAAGAAAGTTAAGTAGGGCAAAAGTCTCTCCTACGCTACACCTTTGATACTGCCTGGCATTTGTGTGTTTGTATATGTTGTTTCCTTGGCCAGGGATGATACACGCTTTATGCACATGCAGCCTTCGTATCGTCATTGACCTTTCAAGAGTGAAATCGCCTGTCCTCTCCTCTGTCAAGCCTTCGCTGCCTCTCTAGTTCGGTGCTGGCTTGGCCCTTTGTTTTTTAAACCACAACCATCACAGCAGTAACAATATCTGTTCTACTTACTGAGAATTTTAATTAACAGACAGAGATGGCCAGAATAGAACAAAAAACAGAACTGGAAAAATATAGTACACTATGAAGTTGAAGCCAGGCACAGGGTCACATAACTGTAATTCCAGTGTTTGGAAAGCTGAGACAGGAAGATCAGTTTGAGGCCAGGACAATGTAATTTAAGGAGACCCTGCTTCAAAATAAAAATTAAATATGGCTGAATGTGTAGCCCAGTGACAGAATTTCCCTGGGTTCAATCCTCAGTACCATAAGTAAATAAATAAGTAAGTTAAAAACAAGAAGAAAATGTAAGTAAATGGATGGAGCTTTGCCCACATTACACGTTAGCTTTGTGATTCTTGGCAAATAATTTAGCCTCTCTGTGCTTCAGTTTTGAAGATTAGATTGTATAACATAATCAGAGTATTTGTGGAATAAATAATGAGGCTATCATTTAGAAAGTTGCTACATGCAAAAACTTGAGGAAGTCATCCAACTTCTGAGTCTCAGATTCTTTATATGTACTAAAGGGAAATAAAGTGTGAAAATATTAATGTATATGAAAGTAATATTTGTAAGCTATAACTTGCCATATATACTAATGAAATTAAGGTATCATTTTTTTTTTTTGGCGGTACTGGGGATTGAACCCAGGGGCATTCTACCTCCGAGCTACACCCCTACCCTATTTTTTATTCTTTATTTTGAAACCGGGTCTCACTAAGTTGCGGAGGGCCTTACTAAGTAGCTGAGGCTGGCCGCTAACCCGGATCCTCCAGTCTCAGTCTCCCAAGTACAGGGATTACAAGCGTGCGCCACTACGCCTGGCTCGAGGTATCATTTTTGAATACCTACTTAATGCTACTTACTGTCCTAAGTAAATATAAATATGCATATATTCACTTATTCTATATAATAATGAGGTAGCATAGACATTATTAATTCCATTCTACTGACAAAGAAATTAATGCCAAGAAAAATCAGTAAATATTCACAGATTCACATAGTAAATTTAAACACGTTTGTCTAATCTCAAATTCCATGCTCTGCTCTTTTTATTTGTTGCCTTAAATGATTGCTGTCATGTTTGTTATTTATATTCTATTTATAGGATGCTTTTGATTCTATTAGTATGTTTAACCTGAGTTTCAAAAATTAAATGAATATAATTAATTATGCAAGTTATTATAAATGAAGTTCTCAATGTATAAATAGTTCCTTATCTGTGTTACACTCCTGTTTCTGTTTAAACAAATCTGCTTAGAATAAACATTTTGGGGTGCTAAATTTGGTAGAAAGTTAAAGGTATTTACTTCCTGAGGATAATGTTTCCAGAAAGTATTAAAAGAAAAGCTGAAAGTAATAATGCAATCCACATGAAAATAATTTAACATCTGGTTTCAACTACAGTGTCCACCTCCAAAGTTCTATCAGACAATTTCACCCAAGCCTTTCATAATGATAAGAACTGAGACTTGTAATATATTATGCAAAATCTCCAATTCTAGAAAGACTTGAGGTAGATAGCAGTGACAGAAAGGTACCAATTTCAGTTCAACAAAGAATGGCAAGCTCACTATTATCTCAGGGGAGCCGTTAGCTCTCTAAAGACCACAGAGAAAATAATTTCTTTAATTTTATTTCATGCTTGCATAGCCAGAATTTTTTTCCTCCCATATTTCTTTAAATCTTCAGAAATGCCTCCACACTCTAATAAAAGACTATTTCTACTAGTGGAAGGACGAATTAAAGTTAGTTATTGGAAATTTGACCAGCCCTGGCGTGCAAAGATCCACTGAAGTGTGTACAATGTGACATCTTGACACAGAGGATTATCTAACCCAGTGTGTGTGATCACCAGTGCCTCCAGGGGACAGCTTAAAAGAGTGTCCAGGTAGCCCTAAAGTTCACTCCTGTATCAAAAGGAAATAAAAATCTTTGGACTAAAAAAATACTATTATCCTTTCTTGGTTTACCAAGAGCATACAAAAGAAAACCAAGCCCTTGTGTCCTATCATCAGATTTATTTACGTACACTTTATGAATTCAGTTATTGGTAAGAACATTTAGCATGAGGTTGACCCTGTTATCAAATTTTCAATGGATAACTACGTAGGCACAGTGTTGTAGGGCACACCTCTAGAATCTATTCACCTAGCATAACTGAAACTTCATGCCTGGGGAAATGAGTAGTTACTTATCAAATGTTTTAAGAAAACCTCTGTGTGATATATAAACAATCACAAGCTTTTTGGAATCAAACAGCTAGGATCAGCCAGGGTCTTTGGAGATTCCTTTTGTTTTTCCCTATGGAGACCTGAATCTTTAATTGGACTTTGGCTACCTTTTTGCCAAACATTTTGGAGCTGCTCGAGTATTGAGTGGGTTAATAAATGTAATACTTTTGAAGCAAACTTTCCGTGTTTTTAAATTATTTTACTTTTTTAATTATTTTATTCTTATTTTATTGACATAAAATTGTATCTATTAACTGTGTACAACATGATATGTTGAAGTACATACACATTTTGAAGTGACTAAATCTAGCTAATTAACATGTATGTCACTTCATATAATTATCATTTCTGTTGTGAGAACACTTAATGTCCACTCTTGCATTTTTGTGTTTTGACCAACATCCTACCCCAAATCCCCCTATGCTCAGTGCCTAACCACCCTGCTAACCACAATTTTACTGTCTTCACTAAGAGTGAGGTTTCTCTTTGGGGGCTTGGCTTATTTCCCTTAACATAATGTCCTCCAGGTTCACCCATGTTTTCATAAATGACAAAATTTCATTGATTTTAAGGCTGAATAGTATTTCGTTGTGTTTATACACTACCTTTTCTTTATGTATCCATTGATGTTGATGAACATTTAAATGGATTATATATATTGGCTATTGTGAATAATTATGCAATAAACATGGCAGCGCAGATATGTCTTCAACGTGCTGATTTCCTAGCTTTTGGAGATGCACCCATCAATGGGATTGTTGAATCATATCATGTTTTGAGGAACCTCCATCCTGTCTTCCATAATGACTGAACAGTCTCAGCAATAGTGTGCAAGGATTCCTTTTTCTCCCCATACTTGCCAATATTTGTTATCTTGGGTCTTTTTGGTAATAACCATTCCACAGGTGTGAAGAGATATCTCTTTGAGGTTTTAATTTGCACGTCCCTGATGATTAGATACATTGAGCTCTTTTTCATATACCTGTTATCCAGTTGTATGACTTAAGATATGTCTATTCAGGACCTTTGTCCATTTTCTTGTAATCGGGTAATTTATTTTCCTGCTATTGAGTTGTTTGTGTCCTTTATCTGTTTTTAAATATAATCCCAGTACTTGGAAGGCAGAGACCGGAGGATCCGGGTTTGCAGCCAGCCTCAGCTACTTAGTGAGGCCCTCCACAACTTTGTGAGACCCGGTTTCAATATAAAGTATAAAAAAAAATAGGGCTGGGGGTGTAGCTCGGAGGTAAAACACCCCTGGGTTCAATCCCCAGTACTGCAAAAAATAAATAAATAAATAAATAATAAATACGCTTATCAGATGTACACTTTGCAAACATTTTGTCCTATTCTGCTACTTGTTCCCTCATTCTGTAGATTATTTACTTTGCTATGCAGAAGCTTTTTATTTTGACATCATCTCATTTTCCTATTTTTGTTTTTGTTGCCTGTGATTTTGAGGTGGTACCTAAAAATTCATTGTCGAGAGCAATGCTATGGGGCTTTTCCTTTATGTTGTCTTCCAATAATTTTATAGTTTCAAGTCTTACATTTAAGTTTTCAATGAAATTTTAGTTGATTTTTTACATTCAGTGAGATATAGGCTCTATATTAATTTTTCAAATAGATATGCAATTTCCCCAACATCACTCTTTTTTTCAGAACTGGGGATTGAACCCAGGGGCATTCTACCTCCGAACTACACCCCAGCCCTATTTTTTATTCTTTATTTTGAAACAGGGCCTCTCTAAGTTGCAGAGGGCTTCACTAAGTAGCTGAGGCTGGCCGCGAACCTGTGATCCTCCTGTCTCAGCCTCCCAAATACTGGGATTACAAACCTCCACGCCCGGCTCCAACCTCACTTATTAAAGAAACAATCCTTTCCCCATTCTGTGTTCTTGCCCCCTTTGAAAAATCAGTTGGCTGTAAGTATGTGGATCTGTTTCTGGGCTCTATATTTTGTTCCATTCATCAATGTGTCTGTTTTTATGGCAATACAATACTACTTTTGTGATTATATATTTGTAGTATATTTTGAAGTCAGTAGTCCTATTCCTTTAGCTTTGTTTGTTGGCTTGTTGTTGTTATTGTTTTTTGTGTGTATTATTTATTTTTCCTTTAATATCATGCTCTCTGCAAACAGGAAATTTAACTTTTTCCTTTACAATTTGGATTCTTTCATTTCTTTCACTGCCTAATTGGTAGGACTTCTAGCATTATGTTGAATAGACTTGGCAAAAGTGAGCACGTTTGTCTTATTCCAGACAGTGGAAGGAAATCTCTTGACTTTCTCCCATTCAATATGGTATCTGCCCCCTGTGGATCTGTCACATATGTCCTGTGTTGCATTGAGGCCTATTAGTTCTGTACTTAATTTTGTGAGAGTGTTTATCATAATAAGATGTTGAATTCTGCTGAATGTTTTTTTCTAAATCTACTAAGATGATCCCATACCGGGCGTGGTGGCGCACGCTTATAATCCCAGTACTTTGGGAGGTGGAGACCGGAGGATCCTGGTTCGCGGCCAGCCTCAGCTCTCTAGCTCTCTCTCTCTCCCTCTCTCTCTCTCTCTCTCTCTCATTAGTGAGGCCCTCTGCAACTTCATGAAACCCGGTTTCAAAATAAAGTATAAAAAATAGGACTGGGGGTGTAGCGCGGAGGTAGAACCGCAAAAAAAAAAAAAAAAGATGATCCCATGCTTTAGTCTTTCATTCTGTTAATGTGATTGGTCTGCATACATTGAACTATCTTTGCCTCCCTGAAATGAATCCTAATTGATCATATTAACTAATGTGTTTACTGTGTTGCTGAATTCAGTTTGTTAGTATTTTGTTGCATTTATGGTCATCATGGATGTTTTTTCTGTAGTTTCATAATATGGCTTTGGTATCAGACTAGTACTGGCCTCACACCATAAGTCTGGAAGTATTTGTTAATCAACAAAATTTGGAAGAGTTTGAAAAGAACTGATCTTAGCTCTTCTTTAATTATTTTGTAGAATTTAGCAATGAAACAGCACATCCTGAGCTTTTCTTTTTTAAAATAAAACTTTTTATTACTGGTTCAATCTCATTAATCTGTGTGTGGGGGTGGGGTTACTGGGGATTGAACCCAGGGTATGTTTTTCCCACTGAGTTACACCCCAAGCCATTTTTATTTTTTTATTTTGAAACAGGATCTCCCTAGGTTGCTGAGGCTGGCCTTGAACTTGTGATCCTCTTGTCTCAGCCTTCCTAGTACTAGCATTGCAGGCATGTACCACCAAACTCAGATAATCTCATTTGTAACTAGTCTATTCATGTTTTCTATTTCTTCATGGTTCAGTCTTGGCAGGTTGCATGTGTCAAGAAAATCTATTTATTTTAAGTTGTCCAATTTGTCAGAATTGTACTGACAAATTGTTCCATACATAAATTGTTTCTATATAAACACTGAGCATCTAATGAGTATCTTCTCTCCATGTAAGGTCATTTTCCTTGGAATCGTATCCTCAGATGCTTCCATGAGTCAGTTGTTGAGTCTGCACTTCCTCATAAGCAATTAACTATATAGTAAAATAAAATACAGTCCAAGAATTAAGCTATCCCTTAAACTACAGAAAAGTATCATTATTGTTCTTCCTACCCCATACCTGTACCTGCATTAACTAAGACGTGCTTAATCCCAGAATCTTTGATGGATTTATTTCCCAGTAATTGGTTAACATGCAAATTTCACTGGAGGAGCTGACCAATTTAAAATTTCCTGATTTATCTTTGTGCTATGACTGGGCTAGAATAGACAGTTTTGTCATACTGTAATTTAATTTGAATACTGAACTAAGTAGCAATCAATAATTAAATTTTAAGTATAGAGAAACTACCATATAAATTCAGGTGATAAATTACAGAATAAGACAATATCAACTAAGGCACTTGGAAATCATTCATATTCAAGTAAATGGGGGTAAGTCAGATGCTGACAGTTTTGACTGTTGTTTTGTTTTCCTTTAAAAAATAACTACGTGTAGCTCCCTTGTGCTGAATCCTTGCCTACTGCACCGCTGCACTTCACATTGTCTTTATTTCTGTAATTCATAATATGAAAGTCCATTTATAGTACAAAAATAATGGGTACATTTTACCTCTAATTGAGATTACTCATCAGTTCACACCCACCAAGAATTCTACTGTGTTTTTAATTCATCACTGCTTACTTTAATAAACTTAGTTTAATCACAGTAATGCCAGAAATTATACCATCATATCCAGACCTGCGCTAAAATAATTTAATACTTGAAAAAGAGAAATCAGAACATTTAAAAGCTTTGGTAAAATCATATATGTACATGTTCAAAAATAAACATGTATAAAACGTATATTCCTTATCTAACATTCGATCTTCATTTTTTGTTACCATGCAACCTGGTGAGAGAATCTTAGAAAAGATGTTTGCCTTCTCTCTGAAAGGAAATGTGTTTCTACTTCCATATTCTATGGATGTGGGCAAAATAAACAGCCTATAGATTATGACATTCCAAAATACAGAAATAAAGTACTCAATTAAAAGATTTCTTCAGGTTAGGAAGAGCTATGGCTGTTGGTACGCATGCAGCTACTGCCCAACCTCAGAGAGGAAGAGTGTTGGTTGGGAGAATGAATCCCCTGATATGCATCCCCTTTCGTCCTGCTTGCTTATCACATGGCCTGAGCCCCACTGGGAGCTGCAAGCCAGGGGAGTCTGCCTGTCACACTCCATACCCCATCAACTAACGAGAGTCAAAGAAGCAATAGGAAGAAGGGTGAATGGAGGCTTTATAGGGAAAATGGAGAATACTCAGCCCACCTGCCTTCTCTGAGATAGTTCCCTGTTGCACTTCAATGTACAGCTCAGACATCTTCAGCATATCTGCTAAGAATTCCAAGTTCTTCGCCTCTTTCTCTTGATCTCTGTACATGCCTCTTAATTTTCACAGCACAGTAAAAGGGCCCTGGTCACCTTTCTCTCTCCCTGATTCAGACATGACACCACAAATGGCAGTACACATAGTTGTAAAAAGGAAGGGACACTTGGAATTATATAGTATCCAAGCCAAATCCTGGCTCTGTTACAAAGCGCTATGTCATAGGTACATTTTTTTAAATGATGATGATGATGGTGATACCCATCAGTAGGCTGCATTTGTGAGTTAGAGGAAATATTTAAGGAACATAACTCAATATCTATGTGTATTTAATTTTTTATTTCATGAAATTCTTTTCAAACAATTGTTCCTACTAAATGCCCCCTTCTCATATGAAGAAATCAGTTGGAAGTATATTAGCTCACTTATTTTAGTTCATGAACATGTGGAAACAAGCATGGGATCTATGAGCCTCTTCACAAGATAATGTTTTAAACAGACACCCTTGGAATGTGTCATTATGAAGTAAATCATTTCTTGACTTAGACTAAAATCCTCTGGCAATATTTGGAGGGAAACCATTCGAAAGTGCTGCCTGATTGTCTCCAAATCAACTTAGTACACAATTTAGCTTCATTCACATCTTATAAGGGCTGCTCTATGTCCTGCTGTTGGTAGATGAAATTACAATGTGCTTTCAGACTCATGGTAGTTTAGAGATTCCTCTGCCATATCAAGAAAATATCAGCACAATTCCCTGTAAGTCTAACACTATTCCAGACACTGAGTCCTGCCTGTCAGGCTGATTGATATATTAGTCAAGATATGATTTTGAAAAAAATTGTTTTGTACCTTTAAGGAAGTTAACATCAAACTTGGGAGAGTACATGTATATATCTGTGTGTATATTTGCATTTGTGAGTAGGTGGTTGAGTGTGTCACATTTTCCTATATACACACAGGCACATTCATGTATACTGTCAAATATTTTATAATAATGACTACATACATCGTTAAAGGCCCTAGTAGAAATAATAAATTAGAAAAGTCAATGAGGGGTAGATTAAGTTTGAGATGAGGCTTGAAAGCTGGGCAGAAATTAGATTGTCAATGGAAAGTCTCAAAGACAGGATTCTCAAGATGACCCTTCAAGATTCCAGTCCTCTTATTATTCAATCAATTACTTATCAAAGTGCCTCAGTGAAGGGATTTTGCAGATGTCATTGAAATCTCTCAGTTGAATTTAAACTGCTGGAGATTATTCAAGTGTGCCCAACCCAAACAAACACATTATTTATAAGCAGAATTTTCATCTGCTGAGGGCAAAAGTTAGAGAGATAGGCACTCCCAGTGGCCTTGAGGAAGAAAGCAAATAGACACATTGCAAACTTGTGAGGGGCAGCCTAGAGAGGCTGAACATACTCCCTGTTAATAGCCAGCAAGAAAGTAGCTGTAAAGGAGCCAAGAAATTAAATATTCAAACCATCAATGTTAGGGATTAAGAGGGTTAAGACTCTCAGATGAGGTACACAGCCCAAAGACCACTTTGATTCATCTTCAGACCTAAACAGACAATGCACCTAATTGTGACCTGAGTCCTTACCCATGGGGGTCGGGGGATGAGATAATACATGTGTTGTTTCAAGCTGCTGAGTATGTGTTGACTTGTTATAACATTCATAGAAAGATACAGAAAGTATATGTGGGGATAGCATGAAGATGAGAGTAGTCTGATATAAATATTGGTTTGTCTGGAGTGAAGGCATGATAGTGGTAGTTAATTTTACCTGTGTGAGATTACAGCTCACTGAATGTTAAAATGAAGTTTAGATGCTACCCCTGAAGAAGCAATATAGTACAGGAGGCTCAAAATGAAAACAATCTATTTTTTGGAGATACGTAGTATGGATTGTAGGTACAAAATAGTGCAGAACAGGAGGGCTATGAAATAGGAAAGCAAAAAGAAAGAAGGCAGAAGATGAGGAGAGCAGATAAGTAATAACAGATAATCTATTAGAACAAGATGCTCTTCTGGACCTGGGAGACATTGTATGGCTGATCACATATTAGGGAAAAGATGTTTTGAATGTAGAACTGTGGGAATAAAAAGCAAGCCACTGAAACACAGTGAAGAAAATACTAATAGCTTCTTTGAAAATATTCAGTCACTCTCTATGACTGATTGGGTAAAAGGTATTAAAGAAAAAAATTCAACATTAGAAAGTGAGAAGAAGAAAAATGCACTAACTCTAAATAAATGAGAAACTTACCAAAAGAACCCTCTGAAAGAGGGGTTAAAGTGATGAGTTTTAAATAATCAGATAAACTTTGCAACCTACACATCCCATGAGTTTTGTTTTATGAGGGTGTGTTCATAGAAAAGTGGTACATGTGGGGAGAGAGGTGATAACTGTTGGTTAAAATTTGGAATTTCATACCAGTTGATATTCACTTCGATTTCTTTTGGGAATCAATTAAATGCTTGGATTGTCAAAGGAATAGAGAAGACTGTTCATGTGTTTCTTTGTCATGACTAGGGATCAGCCAACTAGGAATCACTTCTATATAGTTGGGAGACAACAATATGGAATGTAGAGGAGTGATCAGGACAGTAGACATACTGAATCTATGACAATAATCAAAGTTTTAAACTATATTAGCAGTATAAAAGGAGAGGCTTGCTTATAGTTAAAGAAAAACCAATTAAAGAAGTTCACAATGGGAGAACTTTCTTACTTGTAATTATGTGAAGATACAGTTTCTCATAAACATCTCTTATAAGCCAATAAACAAGGGAAGAAATATACTCAGTATTAGTGGGTGCCCATAGGCATTGTTTATCATTTTTCCCGTGATTATGCTTACAAAATTTAAATGGAAATGCATTATTATTCTCATTTTGTTTTACCAAGAAGAAATTGAAATTTGAAGAACTTAAATAAGGAGCCTCTAAATTAACAGTGTTACAACCCAGGGAATCTAAGGTGATATTCTTGTCCTATATGATTCCAAATCTGAATCTACATCCATTACTCCATATTACCTCCTTCCACACACCATCCATTGGGATTCTATGAACTAGAGATTCAATTAGCCCTACATATATAGTTCGATTTAAAAAAATATTTCATTTAGCCCACCAAAAGTTTTAGAAAACACAACTGGATCAAAGAGACGATAAAGAGCAATCATTTAAATTGACTGGTATTCCAGATATATGACACTACTGCTGATGCATATATCATATACTGGGAAAGATAGTTAGAAAGTGCACACACACACACACACACACACACACACACGCACACACACACACACACATATGCATTCACAGCTACAAAAATCCAAATTCATATATTTTCTTCAACCTTCACTGACTGCATGCATGGTGTTGAGAATCAGCATTCTCACTGCAGTGACCAAAAACACCTACCACAACAACTTAAAGGAAGGAGATTTATTTTCTCAGTTCTGGAGATTTCCGGAGTTCAGTCCATGATAGTCCAGGTAGTCTCTGGAGCTCAGGATATGGCAAGGGAAGCAGAGAGAGAAGAGCACAAGGGCTCTGCTCTCACATTGTGGAGGCCAGAAACAAGAGAGAAAAAGAGAGAGAGAGAAAGAGCACGTGCAAAAGGGACTATATATAGTCCCCAAGGCCACATACTCAAGGACACCCCCTTCAGCAACCAAGCCCTGCCTTCAACATGGCTGCCTTGTTTCCATGAGGTCTAGCGGGACATTCTAAACTCAAACCATTACACATATGACATACAGACTTTGTAGCTACAAAAACCCAGATTCATATATTTTCTTCAATACTCATTGACAACATAATATTGGGAATATTTAATCTCTCAGGGGTACAGACTGGTAATCTAACAAAGCAAAGACACGCACTTAGAGAGTTCGGTAACTTAATTCACGAAGCACAACATATAAAAGACCTGAAACAAATGATGTTTTATCATCACCTAAATTTTTATTTGGAAGCAGGAAATTGATTGAGATAATTTGAAGTTTTTTATTAATAATATAATTGCCCCTTTTTGTAAAATCATTTTGTATTAATATTTTAAAGAAAGATATCCAGTCTCCCCAGCACCATTTGTTAAAAATTATGTGCTTTTCTTATTCGATTGATTTGGCCCATTACTAAAAATCAGTTTATCTTAAATGTAAGAGTTGACTTTGCATTCTTACTTCTGTTCCATTGATCCATCTAGCTATCTTTAGGCAAATACCATGTTGTCTTGAACCTATGCCTTTATACTAAATTCTAATATTGGGAAGAATAAGTCATCTAACTTTGACCTTCTTCAAAATTGTTTTCACTATTTTCAGCCTTTATATTTCTATGTAAATCTAAGATCAGCTTTTTAATTCCTGCAAAATATAATTACTGGGATTTTTATAGGAATTACACTGAATCTATATTGAAATATGAAGAGAACTGATATTTAATAATATTATGTATTCAAATCCATGAACATAGTATGCTTTGCCATGAATTTATAACTTTATTTATTTCAGCACATGTTTTGGACATGTAAAAAAAATTAAGAAATATATATATTTGGACATATTTTGAAATGGAATAATTTTCTTAATCTCATTTTGATGTGTATATTGCTACTATATACAAACATATTTAATCCTATATTTTTGCTGAACTTGTGTATTAGTTTATTAGATTTGGAGTATGGTATGTGGTGTGTCTGTGTTTATGAGTGTATTCCTTCAGATTTTCTATACAGAAGATCATGTTATTAGAGATTTAAGATAGTTTTACATCTTCCTTTTCAGTATTATTTTTTCTCTTTCCTTTGTTGCATTAACATCACAATAGTTAATAGAAATGGCAATAAAAAACCTTTAATTTGTCCAGATTTTAGGGTAAAATCAATCTCTTTCCATATTTTTACCATTTTTATACTTATTTTCTGTATATCTCATGTCACTTTGTTTCTCTTTTCCTATTTTATGCTTTGTGTATGCTTGTTAATAAATAATGGAGAGTGTACCCTTTAAATACACTTGTTTTATTTTTTGCATGATTGTTCTAAGGTCTAAAATGTGCCTCTTAATAGGACACAAGTTATAAGGAAATGTGAGAGATCATGGGGAGAAACAGTGAGTTTTAACTATGTTAATGTCACAAAAATATGTGCATTCATTCATCAAGCTGCTGTTAAATCTCATCCGTTCATCTCATTTTGATAAGTGGAATAAACTAGTTTTCCTATGAGTGCACCTCTGTAAGGGCATGAAATTAAAATCAGAAGTTGAGCAATTTCATGGAAGCTTGGTGTTTGATGTAAATACAGTGATGTCTTCCTCCCTGTTCTCAAAGGAAAACTGTCTTCATCCACAAAATACATTGCAAAAAGTAGAATTGCCTTCATATATCTGTAAGGTTCAGCATGGTCTCAGAGTTGAAGGAAGGCCCCCTGAGGACTCTAAAGAAAGTTAAGCCTATTGGCCATTGATTCTTCTGGAACTGGCTTCGATTATGAACTAAACATCTTTTTATTCATTTATTCTCATCAATACATAAAATGTAAAATTTATACATACTATTGGGGTACTAAGCAATGCTTTGATGAATGCATGTATTGTGTGTATGGGTTTTTTTGTTTTGTTTTGTTTTTTGGTGATACTGGGGACCAGACCCAGAGTCTTAAATATGTAAGGCAAATACTCTTCCACTGAGCCATGCCTCCCCCACAATGTGTACTCTTTAAATCAAGTTAAACATATCTATTTCCTCAAACACCAAAACATCTTTTAAGACCTTTTTAAATGCCAGACACTGAGATGGTAACTATAAATATTTTACTACACTTTTGAGGTAGATAAAATGGTTATTATTCCATGATTGATATAAACAAGCCCCCACTGATGTAGTGTTTACTCTAATTCCACTGCAAAACTAAGGACATTTTGGGATCTAATCTATGACTCATAATTTCCTTAGTTATTTATAGTCCCTCAATTTACAGGTCCTATGCTGGCCCTACTTCTATGTAACTCCTCTACGAGGAAAGAGTCCACAGGTCCGGTAAAACCAAATCTACCCAAACTCTGCAATTTTCTCCAAGCCTAGACAATGCTTTGGTTAGCTGAGATAATGGAGTTCTTTTCCCTAGTTCAGAACCCACCTTCAAGCTGGCAAGTGCATCTCCCGAAGGTCTGTCTCCCAAGCATAGTGTGCACCCTTAGCCCAGGGAGTAGTCAGGAGACCACTGTTTTGGCGGTTGTAGGTAGAATTTGGATGGGCTCTTTTAGTCACATATGTGTGCCTGAGAATGTCTTAGGTAGAAAGTGAACTGGCAGTGGGAAGAGAAAGCAGATGGGCTCTGGGCTAGAATCTGCAGACCACGGGCAACCTAGCTCACTGTGGTCATAAATTTGAGGAGTTCAAGAAATTTTAATCTTAAATTGAACTTTCAAGAAATTCTGAAGATATCAAGGTGAGAAAAAACACATTTTATTTAAGTATGTGAACTTGCCTCACACATTTTACATAATTAGACATACAGTATGACCAACTTCATATATATTCTTGACCAACTGTCTGTGATGGCAGAGAATTTCATTTTTTATTTTTGAAACAGGATCTTGCTAAGTTACCGTGCATTGACCTCAAACCTACACTCCTCCTGTGTCAGCCTTCCAAATATTGGGATTACATGCCATTAATATTAATATCTGTCCCTTGCTATGTCTCCCAACTACTGCAATTATAGGCCGTTAATATTAATATCCTGTCCTGGGCCATGCCATATGTCTCTACAACTGAGAAAACCTGAGATGCAGAGAAGTCGAATAACCTGGCTGAGGTCACAAAGCCAGAAACAGAAACTGGTCTGTTTCTGAGGCCATGGAAAAATCACAATGCTATCCTTTTTCTCATTATGTTGTAAAATTACACTGTTAATATTTTGGGAAACGTTAAGTTCAGGTTGATTGACTTCAATGCCTGCAAACTTTCAGTGATACTACTATGTTAGAATCCAAAGAACATGAAATGCAGGCGTTAGCAGAGCAGAAACGTTCCTGTCTACTCTGTATTCGCAGCACCTACCAGTATGTACCTACAAGCACATAGTAGGTACTCGATAAACATTTCTGCAAGGAATGAATAAATTTAAAAAATCTTAGTTGCCATATACAGCCGCACTGCTGTGAGCTCATATATAATGCGTGAGTGTAATCTAACACAGATCTGGTACCTCGAGAATAGAGAAATACAGTTATGAGAAAACACTCCGATGAACTGTCCATTCTGTATGCGAGCAAAGAATGTGCTTCTTTAAAGTCATTACTCCACTGCTGTATGCAAGGTGATTTATTTTTTAAAAGAAAAGGGGGGTTGGGGGGAGGAGATAGAGGAAAAAAGGAAAGAAAATAATGTTTCCTGTTTCAATATAGGCATTCATCTGGGAAAAGAAGAGGACGTTGTTGTACTAAGGTTTGTACAAACAATCTATAAAAACAAAATAAAAACCCCAACCACACTTTATCAACCAGTGGATCACCCTGCAAAGCAATAGCGTCTTCTCACGACACCTATCACTGGGTGATTCGGCAAAAGGCAAAATTAGCAACTCAATTGATTATGAATTATTCAAGTAAATGGATCATGAACTGAGAGATTTAAGAGTTGAAAAGGAGCCAGGGCTACAAATTGCCCAAGAGATAGGATCTGCTGTGGGAGGTGCAGTGAAGAGGCGGGCTCTCCATTCGGAGGACAAGCACCTGCAGACAGGAGCCGTGAACCATGTCAGGAAAATAAATTTGAATCCTGAAAAAGATCAGCCTGTCGACAGATAAAAACCTCCACTCACACAGGGGGCAAGCCTTTGCAAGGGTCAAACTGAGGGCTGGCTCTATGGTTGGTGCGCCCCAAATGGCCAGTGATAAATGATACCAGAGCTTGACTCCTTGCAGGTCTGGTGGGGCTGATTTAATACAGAAAGTTACACCCGTTGTGAAATGAGACTTCACCAACAGCACAGCATTAATAATCCTTTGTTTTTTTTTTTTAATGCAGGAGGATTGTATTATCCTTACTATGGGCTTAAAAATCTCCTCTAGGATTTCTGTTGCTTAAGTGTCTCTTGCTAACAGGATCCTGCCTAAATTGCTTATAAGAACAGAGGAGAGAGGTTGTAAATTGCAGACTTCCCAATTCCCAGAGCTACTCAAGAATCCTTTATAGTTGAGGGACATTAATATCTCATACAACCCTACTGCAGTCTCAAAAAATAACAGTAAAAAAAAAACTTATCCTTCCTCTCTACCACATTTGCGGCTCCATTATTTTATGTCAAATAAAAATATTTTCAACCCTCATTTTCTTTATGACCTCAGTGCCTTTACCTCTCCAGGCAGGATAATCTTTTATAGCTGTCAGCTTTGGTCCTAACCTTTGATGACTTCTGGGCTTTTCTGGGACAGTAAATACTTCTGAATGACACTGGAGTCTTCATACTCCTGCTCCTCTTTTGATAAGCAGTTTCAACTGTCTGCAGGTCCCCAAGTATTCTAAAGGGACAACTAAGAAAACAGGTAAGACAGAGACAAACACTCCAGGACTGTTCAGTAGGATTTGAGGGATGTGATTGGAAGTCGAATGAAAGACCGTTGTCTGAAGGAGCAGGTGGCATCTTTGAGATCACCTCTCCCGTGACATCGCCAGGGAATGGATGTCTACCTGCCTCTAGATTGAACAATCACACAGGAACTAAACAAGGTTCTTAAACCTTAGAGACCCAGATGTTCTATACTGATGGGATTTACCAAATTAACGGCACTATTCTGAATATCCCAGAGGAACTAACAGTTAGAAGACCTAGGCTGGTCAGGTACTTTGACAAGAAATAAAGAATTTTGAATAATCCAAGAAACAATTTATCTGAAGAACATCACCAGCCTATTTACTCCTCCAGGTTATTTTTTTTGTGTGTGTGTGTTGACATAATCTCATTCATTCAATATTCATTAAACAAGTATTTTTGAAATGCTAGCCAAATGTTAATGTGCCAGGCACTTGGGAATAAAGGAAGACAACACTCTGACCTCAGACAAGTCACAGTCTAAGTGCAAAAATAAGTCCCATTCTACAGAGAGATAAAGGAAGCCATGCATAAGGTCCCACGAAGATAGTGTGTGATGCTGCTCAGAGTACCTGACTGCACTTGAGCCAACACCTGAGAGATAAATAGGAGGAAAGAAGTAAGCGCATTTTAGGCAGAAAGAACTTATGACGAGTCAAAAAGTAATGCATTTAGGAAAGACGAAGGTCAGAATTCATGGATTGTAGAATTCAGAGTAGGAAACCAGAGGCTGACAAAGTTAACTGGCGGGCCGGATTTTTAAAGAAACTTATATTTTAAATTAAGAAATTTAGGTTTGCCGGGTGTGGTGGTGCACGCCTGTAATACCAGTACTTGGGAGGCTGAGCCAGGAGGATCGCAGATTTGAGGTCAGCCTCAGCAACTTAGCAAGACTCTTTTTCAAAATAAAATAGGACTGGGAGTATGGCTCAGAGGGTGAAATGTATCTGGGTTCAATCTCTAGTACCATAAACATAAAAAAATAGATTTTATCCTCCTGATGATGGTAAATCACTAAAATATAAATACATGATCGAATTTTCATTGTGGAAATCATAGAAAGCTCTATAGGAGTGGTTGTTCTGCTCTTGGCTCTGCCCCATCCTGTATTTTCGCCATTAGGAACATGAAGTTTCTAAGGTCACAGGAGAAGACGAGATGAGAAGAGAAGACTGAATGTGTTTTAAAGACTAAGCCTGGCTTATGTTACTCCTGGCCATTCCATGGGTCAGAACTGTTTCTTTCGGCTGTGTCCTAACTACCTTTGTGCTCAGAAAGAAGAAACAGTGGGTGAGTGCACCACATTATCTCTACCACTAGACATGAAAGAGAGAGTAAGAATGAGAAAAACAGAGAGAGAAAGTGATTTCGAGCATTGTAGAAATCCTCCCGAAAGATGTTAAACACCCAAGGTAAGGCAGTAGAAATGAAAAGATGTGGATGAATTTGAGTGATATTTAAGAGAGAAAAATGATAATAACAGGTAATGAATCAGAATTCAATAGCAAAGACTTGGCAAATGTTCTGGATGGAGCTCCAAGATTTCTAGCTTTGGAAAAGCCGGTAAATGTTATTGGTGTTAAGCAAGATGAAGAATAGTAAAGAAGCAGTTTGAGCAGGTTTTCTGGAATCGCCCAGGTAATATGATTAGCAGGACAGAAGATGTGCTAAATTGAATGTGTGTGTGACCAATCTGTAGAGAGTATTCACTGGAGGTTGAAAACCAGGCTGACTCAAAATACACATGAAAATTATTTGGTTTCATAATAATAATATAAGAGTCCTCAGAAACTATTACAGTTTTTTTTGTATGTGTGTGGTGGTGCTGGGGATTGAACCTAGGGGCATTGTACCTCGGACCTACACCCCCAGCCCTTTTTATTCTTTATTTTGAAACAGGGTCTCACTGAGTTGCTAAAGGCCTCACTAAATTGCTGAAATTTGCCTCAAACCTGCAGTCCTCCTGTCTCAGCCTCCCAAGTACTGGGTTTACAGGCATGTGCCACCATGTCCGGCTTTCTGTTTGTTTCATAACACAAAAACTCAGGTCTGAGTGCTTAAGTAGTTTGTCCAAGAACGTTAGCAGTAGCAGACTTAGGAATAAAATTAGCTTCTACTAACTTCTTTGTACACTATTTCTTCTGCTACCTGGACAAAATTGTTTATTCAACGATAGTAATTGATCATAAATCCAAGAGTCAAACCAATGGAATATCTCTCAGTATAAATATTTTATAAGCAGGCAATTTAATCTTCAGAGTGCCTTTTGTTGTTGTTAAAACAGCTAACAAATTAAAGGGAGTGGCAGAGATCACCTGCCTGTTCATCTAACTAGTTGCCCTTTATTCCTGGAAACACAGGTAAAGTACATTTCCAACCTTCCCTTTGCAGTTAGGTGTAGGAAGGTGTATTATTCTGTGGGACATTATAACAAAGTGCCACAAACCAGATGACTTTTACAACCAAAATTTACTGACACAGTTCTGGAGGCTAGAAATCCAAAATCACTATGTTGGCAAAGATAGTTCCTTCTGAGGGTTCAGAAGAAAGAATTTCTTCCATGTCTCTGTCCTTGACAGTCTGCTCTCCATGTCCCTTTACCTTGTCTTTCCTCTAAGAGTTTGTCTGTGCCCAAATCCTCCTTTTATTTTTTAAATAAGAACACCAATTGTATTGGATTAGAGCTTACCCTAATGACCTCATTGGAAATTGATTCCATATATGAAAACCACATTCCGAGATCTAGGGTTAAGACTTTAACATGTGCTTTGGGGGTAGGATAGTAGAACACAATTTGACCCACAACACCACATGACATAATTCTAGACAATGGAGCATAGGGAGAAGTCAAACCATGTTCATATCAGGCCTTACTGTAAAAACTTTCGTGGTGTGGACTTGGAAACTCACACCACTTCCTGCTACCTTGAGAAAGGTGAGCACAGAGCACAGTGACCGTGGGAGTCCCAGTCTGAAGCTGTGACACTACCAGATGGAAGGTAGCTGGGCCCTGTGAATCACCTAGGAGACCAGTCAGCCTGCCAAGGCCAGTCACACGCCTTACACAGCAAGAGATATGCATATTCTGTGTTTGAGTCATCGTACATGCTGAACTTGTTCAGCAAATAGCAAGTGGTTTTGTCAAACTATTAAAATGGCCTTATTAGGACAAAATACAACATCCATACATGCACACACATACATACATATACACAGAGAAATGCTTGAAAACTGAGTTACCTATCGTAAATGATTCACAGAATGCACGTTTTCCTCTGTTATGGAGGAAATGGAGTGATTTGGTTTGCTTTATAAAATATACGAGGCCTAAGGTTCTCAGTAAATTCTCTGATAAAGCAGCCAAGAGACTTCTCAAAATCTTTAGAAAAAGTCTCTATAAATCACACCTATGGGAATTCCTTGAAGACGGTCCAAGTTCTTCAGCTATCCCAGGTCTCAAACTGTATCTTTTGCTACATCTCATTTTTCAAAATACATTTGTAAAACTCATGTTATAGAGAAATATTGGTGAATAATATCTAATATTGTATTATGGAATTACCACTTTTGAAGACATCACAACTTGAATAAAATTCTGAATATTATATGAAAGATTTTACTCTAGTTGATGTTAAAACTAGACTTGTGGTTGAATATGAAAGTTACTAAACATTCCTGTCCACCTAAAGTTAAGTGATCCTAGAAAATACAGGCTAGAGAAATATTTTACCAAATCTGTTGATACTGTGAGTCACAAAAGTTTTGAAATCTGAATTATAATGAAAAACAATTGGAGATCCATTCTCCTGTGCCATTGATTAGCTGCAGGATAGTAGTTCTGCTCATTCCAACTCCATTAAAGAAGTTGGCTTCTAATTTCTCATTATTTGTTGAAGTCTAGACTAAATTTAACTGCCAAGGGATTTAGCAGCACATTTAATAAGATACAGTACTAATATACATTTGTTGATGACTCATATTTATCATCTGTATTAGTGGAGATAGAAAACAGACTTTAGAAATTAAGTTGTGGGATATTAATTACAGAGATAAAATTAAAACTTGTACTTTAGAAGTGCACAGGAAGAGAATTGCATAATTTCTTAGAGAACTTTACTAATAACCAAATGCTCAATTGATGAGAGTGGCTTTGCTATTTTAACATTCTATGCGATCATAAGTCACTCGTATATTTATTGTGAATTTCATTTTGCCCAACAGTTCACTGGATTCCATTGCTGAGTTGTTTCATCTTGTAAGAATCTGTACGACATTGCTAACAAACAAAACTAACTAATTAAAGATGTCAAATTGGTATCTTTTGGGAACATTATTTTCCACTTGATTTTTTTCTTGCTTTTAGAACACCTTTGTTTAATGAAATTATGAGTGTATTCTTCTCCCAAAGCTTTCCCATTTGGTCACATGATCAACACTTACTGAACATCTAGTATGCGCACATCTTAGCAAAACACTTAGAATACCACTTTGAGTGAATCAGGCAATGTCCCACACTCATGCAGCTTAGTTTGTAAAGAAGACAGATCATCCGACAGTAATAATAATACAGTTTAATATAAGAGTACAACTTCAAGTTAATTGTTTTCAGATTTTGTGAGTTTGTGATAGATTCCAGAATAAGATCTAAATTGCTTTGTATTTATTATTAGGAAATATTGTAGTAGTATAAATAAATAAATATATATATATATAACTATATATTGCTGGGAAATACCAAAATAAATGTGTTGCTAAGTATAAGGTGTTTCTACATCACGTTGTCAACCATAATTTAGAACAACAGGCATCAGAAAGTGTCAGGAAACCTAAATTTAAGCCAAATCTCTACCCTTGAGGGAACAACTAGATCTCATCTCTCTTATTTTATTATCTTTCAAATGGGGACTGTGCTAGCAGACTCATAAAGCCAGGGCAGGGAAGTAATTCTTTTGATGATAACTAAAGAAAATATTTCTTACCAACTAAGAAATTAGAAAACCCTTATATATTTTGGCACATGTCATAAACATGGTAAGTACTGTTTATACTAAATTTTCCTATTTCCCTGGAATAATTATTGTATTTACATACTACCAATAATGTGTTTAACTAGAAAGGCTTCTTTTGTTGTCCACCACTACAGGGCACAGGAAGAAAAAGAGCTGAACAAATCAAGGACAGAGAAATAGCTACATGCTTCGACTATTCAATAACTGTATTTGATTTTCCATTCCTAGTCACCTTGATGGTAAGTAGAGTTGCTTAAGTTTATATAGTGCTCAATAATGCAGTCATAAAGTGTGGTAGGAATTTCACATAGAACACCGTCCTCTGCATCTTCTTTTGGCTTTGAAGGGACATCAGACATGGCAGCTAAAGGAAGTAAACAGGGTTCAATCAATTTGTCCTCATAAAACTGTTTTAAGCAACAAAACAGGATTTGTTCAAGACAGTATTAGGGAAATTTGAAACACCACTTAAAAACACCTCACACCGTGTAATATAAAACATCATCTCTACATGCTGTTATGTTTTCTTCTAAACCATGATAAAATGGATATTTGAAAGAAATAAAACTGATAACCAGTTGTTTGGTGACATATGTAAAAGTAACAAGTACGAATTAATCATTATTTCATGCCAGACCTCCATAAGGGCACTATGTGTAAAACACAAATCTCACAAAATCGAATGTTACAAAGCTTAGATTGTCTGAAAAATTGAATCAGTTAATATGATCCTAAATAGTATGGCCACAAAAGCATTTTGATAGTGGTATTTCAATTATATTTTAAAAATAAAACTAGTCAGTCATCTGGGTAAACAATGGGTTCTTCCTGTTCCTTAGAGTTGGATGACTTGTGAATACAGTCACCATCAATTATAGCCCTTTAAAAATATATAGGTCAAAATTGGTACTGCAGTCTTAAATCTCCACATTTTTTTAAGATGAAGCAGCTTTGGCTACGAGTATTTATCCAATAATTGTTTTACTTTCAAATAAAAATAGCTTGAAAATATATTACCGGCATATCAGCACTGCTATCGAGGTATGTGCTGAGATATGAATGCCTCTTCATAAATATATGTGCTGAAATATTATAAAGAGTTCTGGTTAAGCTACTGTAGGCATAAAACAAATCATTGACCATTTATTTACCCATTCAGTCTTCTTTCCTAAATGAGCGATGGCCCTGTATTTGGGCATCTTTTACAACTCTTACATTAAGCTCCTCCATGAGGAGAATGCCATAAATTTGTACAAAACCCATCCAAAGTATTATTGTCCTCATAAAACTATTCCTTACAGGTCCCAAATTATAAGTCCCCTTCTCTTCCCCCACTCTGAAGCTGTCTGGTCTCTTAAGTCATAAATATGTGCAGAAATGAAGTACAAAAGTCAATTATTTTATAATCAAGTAACTACAAGTAAATGAGCAGCAAGGCAAAGTTAGACGAAAGTTGCTACACATTAGACATAGTTGTTTCCTTCTTGCATATAATACAAAACTTGAATTTAGTGTAAATTAGTCTGTTCATTTAACACATAAATATTGAGAACTTACTATGTTCTGAGGTATAGAGATCACCGTGGAAGTAAAGGTAACTATGCCTTCAGGTAGTGTGTGTGCGCGTTTGTGTGTGTGTGTGTGTGTGTGTGTGTGTGTGTGTGTGTGTGTGTGAATGTGTGTGTGTGTGTGTTTTCATACAGGATACATTACTCAAATATCACACTCATAGCCAGGCATGGTGGCACAAGCCTGTAATCCCAGTACTTAGGAGAATGAGACAATAGGATCATAGGTTTGAGGCCAGCCTCAGCAAATTAACAAGGCCCTCAACAACTTAGTGAGACCCTGTTTCAAAATAAAATAGGGCTGGGGGTGTAACTCAGAGGTAGAATGCCCCTGGGTTCAATCCCCAGTACCAAAAATAAATAAATAAATAAATAAAAAACCCTCATGCACATGAAAAGTAACTGCTACTGTACTGGTTGTAATCATAAACTCATTGTTGTTTGATCCTTCTATTATACACTCTTATCTCTGCATTGTCTCCTCTACGTATTCTATAGATTTCTTAATTGTGGAAGTCATGAATTGTGAGGATAAAGAGAAGGCAATACAAACATGAGACAAACAAGATCTTTGACCAGTAAATGATAGAGAAGGAATTATACACTAGATTAGCAGCAGCCCAGCAGAGCAAAGAAGAGGAGCAATTCCATTCTCCATGTCCTGTCCCTAAACTCACCTACAGTCAAAGAATGGGAAGGACTGGGGGTTATCTCAGTGGTAGAGCATTTTCTAGAGCACATGAGGCCCTGGGTTAGATCCCTAGCCTGGGAGAGGTATGTGTATGTGTGTATGTTGGGGGTTGGGGATTAATAGGATTCTTGACTGGGATGGACTTGTAATCTTAGGAAACATGTTTTCTTTGCCTACATGCTACCCTTCTAAACAAACAAAAAAAAATTACTATGTGATAGTCATAATTGAAATACTGGAAACCTGGTTCCAAATCCAAGATACTGAAATGGCATTCACAGAAATAATGACCTTGAATAATGTGCCCAAGGTAAAATTGGAGGATGGTCTTTGATCACAACTTAGCCAGAAGCTAAGGGGACATAGGAGGAGTTGAAGGCAAGTTTTTCATAGCAAGGTAATTTTGAGTTTGCTATTTAAGGTTAGCAATTGAATCTGTGAAAGAAAACAAAAATGTGAATCAGTTAAAGAAAAAAGATTAATGATAGCCATTTGTATTTTGAAACATGTTTGCTTTAAAGAGCAGATTTAAAACTGTTTTCACAACGGAATGCTTTATTCAAATAGTGCCTGTGTCCAGTATATAAAGCAATTATAGACAAGCTGTTCTGGTGGAAGCTGAGATGGAAGCCTAGTACCTTGGACTCTCCTTTCCTCTGCTTATTCCCAACACTGGGGCTTAGAACACAACAGATCAAAGCATGATGACTTGGTGTAAGGAATGCTTGAAAGGGAAGACTATTGGAAATGTCTCAGAAACAAGGGGTCTAGGACCTTCTCCTGTCTTCCTGTCTCACATCTCTTTTTGACCCCACAGTATGTCTACAAAACAGAATTTTTCTTCACCAAGGTGGATCAACCCTCTCCCTCTCCCCAAATTGAACTCCTTTCTCCTAAAGCAAGTCTTACAACCTGGAAAGTTCCTTTCTCCCTTTCCTTGGAGACTCTTATTCCAGAGGACTGCTACCCCATACTACTCAGAGGGATGTAATACTACCCAGGGACACCAAGACGAATCTAGACTGGCCTTGCTAGGTTTCCCACCCAGTCTGTTATTATAAGTCACTCTTTTTTTTTTTTGCGGTACTGGGAATTGAACCCAGGGGCATTCTATCTCCGAATTAGCTGAGGCTGGCCATGAACCTGCAATCCTCTGTCTCAGCCTCCCAAGAACTGGGATTACAAGTGTGCTCTACCATGCCTGGCTCTATTATCATAAGTCACAAATTTTTAGTTCAACCATACTTCTACATGACTGTCTATTTTTCGCCAAACTTCAAAAATAGTTTTCTGTGTCACAGAAAACATTGAATAAATAAATGTATCGTGCTTTTCTCTTATCAATCTGTTTTTTTGCTAAAAAAGTGTCAACTGTGGGCTAAGGATGTAGCTCAGAGGTGAAGCACTGGCCTAGCATGCACTAACTGTGGGTTCCATCTCCAGCACTGACATAAACAAATAAGTAAATGGTATTGACCATGATGTTTATGATGAGTAAAAAAAGGGATTATACCTTTCCACACCTACACTATTCTGCAGGCTCCTGGAGCACCTCTACATAGTCCCTGTGAGTCCAAGAAATACAGGTTTTGGAGTCAGACACATCTGCATCAAAATATTGGTTTATCTCTATTACCTTTGACACCCGAATCAAATCATATCAAAATTTTCAGCCTCTGTTTTGTCATCTGTAAACGAGAACTTATGTCACAAACTTGGTGGCACAATAAAATGACATCATATATGTAAAATTTCTAGGCAGATAGTAAAAAATAAATGATACCTACTATTGTTATTACTTTTAGTGATAGAGGGTGTCTTGCAGTACAGACTTTCTAGTACAATGAGAAATTTGTATCAAGATATCAAATTATAAGTTTTTTTAAAAGAATGACAAACTAAATGTGTTTCTATCTAAGACTACAAATTCTAATTCAAAAGTAATGTGCAAGTGGTTTCCATCTTCTGGCCAGGACGATGGTGTTGGCCATACTGGCTGCTGGTAGACCCTCCCTAGCCTGGAGCTTGGGGGCTGCTCTGAAACTGTTGGGAGCTACTGCAGTGGAAACTTCGGCAGCGCTGGTCAGACTTTCCAAGTGCTTCATTGGTACCAGCATTAGCAGTCCAACGTCCAACCATACTTCCAGACCCAGCAATTGATATCCATGTGAGTAAGGAGAATTCCATCCTTTTGGATAGAATATTTTGGATCGCAGTCCCCAAGAACAGATGCAGCATTGAAATTAACCGCTGTAGGAGAAGAAACCCACTAAAAGTATTAAAGTTAAGAACAATATAGATGTGTGTCCTGAGTGTGGTCACCTTAAACAGAAACGTGTCTGTTTCTCTTGTGGCTACTGGTATGAGAAAGTATGGAAGGAGACTACAGAAATCGGATGACAGAGAGAGAAACAAGAAGGGGGTCCTTTTAAGTCTCCTACGGTGGAGACCATGGTGCTGTATACACGCGAGACACCATCCAAACACGATCAGGGCAAGAGGATTGTTGAACAAGACAGGAAGCGGCCATCCTGGTTCACACAAAATTGACATCAAAGATATTAGAGGATAACTTCAGAGTAAAACCTTTCTCTTCAGAGGAAGAGTCTTAGTTTTTATGTTGTGCTTATTTTTAAATCATCAGCATAGTTTAAAATGTACTTTATAAGTAGTTGGCTTATATGAGATAATTTAAAGAATTATGAGTAAACTCTGAAAATGTTTATGCAACAGCTGAATGAATTAATATGTGTGTTTGTATTACTCTATTAGGTTTTAAGTAAATGTAAAATTTCCAGAATGAGAATAAAACAAATCATTTAAAATCCAAAAAAAGAATAATGGGCAATTTAAAATGTATTGATAGTTGGATTTTTTCTTAACTTACTGGTTTTAGCAAGGTGAGTGAGGAGAAGGTAAAGAGCAAACCAGTTAGGATGAACTTTGCTAGTTTGAAAGATTTCCAAGTGTTCTCTCCTTTGTTTTTTTAATTTATATTTTTTAATGATAGAAAAAAATGTCATACATATCCAGCATTTTTTTTACTTCTTGAGAAAGCAGTCCCTTAGTTGCTTGTGGCTAATTCTGATCCCTTTGTAAGTAGCTATAGATTAGAAATGGTGAAATTGCATATTTCCCCTCTGTAATATATGAAATCAATGTCATTTTGAATTAATTGTTAGCCTTCAGTAGTGAGAATAGACAAGAAACCCATGAGGATTCATGTATCCTATGGGTCTACATTTGTATGTTTTTTCCTATTTTAGGAATATGTCTGGGATTTAAAACTTAGTATCCACAATCTTTTAAATCAGGAATCCAATCTGGCCATTGGAAGCATTTGGTTTGGCTTCACGTGGATGCTAAAAATATTTTAAATTTGGCGAGTTTTTTGTTTTTTTTTTTTGTTTTGTTTTCTTGTGTGGTACTGAGGATTGAACTCAGGGGAATTCTACCTCCAAGCTACACCCCCAGGCCTATTTATTTTTTGTTTTAAAACAGGGTCTCACTAAGTTGCTGAAAGTCTCACTACATTGCCAAGGCTGTTCTTGAACCTGTGATCCTCCTGTCTCAGCCCCCCCCATGCACCACTATGATTACAGGCATGCACCACCATGCCCAACTAATCTGAATACTTCTAAAACAGAAACTTCTCTCTCCCTCAATGCCATTCTTATGCAACTTTAACTCTATTAACACTTCATCTTTAACCCCACAACAGGGACTAATGCAAGCACTTCAGTTTGAGACCCTTGATAGAAAAGGTTTCTAAAACCAGGAATGCCCGTTCCTCAGTGATACTGCAGAACCACTGGCACCTTTTCTCTCTGCAATTATTTCTTACCAGCACTCTCAGTGATCAGTACTGCCTGCCACTGACATGTCTAATGGCACACATGTTCAAAGATGCCAGTCTATTCGTTGAAGGTGATACTCAGCTGGCTAAGCTTGAAGTAGAATCCAAATATTATCTGCCACACAAAGAAAGACATGTCTTTGAGTGGGTATTTTATTTCTGGGAAAATTTCTGCACATGTTTAATCTTGTCCTTTTACATTTAAGCCTTGGGTTCTGATCTTTAAATTATATGGGTCTGCACATCAGTTTCCATTATTTAGACACTGAAAATTTGATCTCAAATAAATTAATAGAGCAATAGCCTTCTATTACTCTCCCCAATATGACTGTATAATAGACAAGTTTTATGGTTACCATTTTAATCACAAGAATATTTCTTCAAAACGAGACATGTTTACCAATTTTGCCATCATAGCCTCAGTTCTTTTTTTCTTTTTTCTTGAACACTCAAAGCTTTGTGGTAGGCATATAGCTTATGCTGCAGAAAGACTGGTTGAAATCAATCAAACCCAAGTAAAGAAATAATCTATCTAGAAGAGTGACATATCTCTGAATCCAAATGAATATATTTTTACTATTTGATGAATTATCCATCCCATACAAAGAGGAAACAGGGTAAGACAAATCGACAGAGATTACTATTTGAGCAAAAAGAATGTATATTTACTGAGAATACATCATGAGTCATAAAGCTACTATACAGTTTCCTCACGTATCACACAATCATGAAATCAGTGATCTCTTATAGATACTTCATAGATGGAAAAATTTAAAGACTGAGAAATCAAATAACTTCTTATAGGTCTTGCAAGCTGTGGGTGGTAAAACCAGGGCTCCAACCCAGGTCCATTGATTATCTTGTCCCCAGTACATCTCCTCTGCTCCACAAGGCTTCTACATTGTTTTTATCTCAATGTTGATATGCTAAGCTTCCATCTGAATACAGTTCCGATGACTATAAAGAACACAATAGAGGATTTTGTCATCATTTTCTATTTTCTTACATGTGCAATCTGCCATTTTTTTAGGTAATGACTTTCTGAAATTGAGATCCATTGTGGTGAACTGTAGCAGTCTCTGCTCTAGAGAGATAAAGGATAATTTAGGTAAGTAGCTACCAATTTGCATTTATCTTCAGGAAAATTATAGCAATGGTCTTCCTGTAGTTCCTACCACCTCACTGTTCAGAGACCCCTTGTTCAGATATAATCTTCACTTGAAAAAAAAAGAATAATAAAACTGCAGACTATGAGTCACAGAAAAAAAGAAACAAACATAAAAACCAGGAGAATCTCTCCCTTTTGTTGCCATTACTTCGTTCCTCATCTAAATGATTCAATCTCTTATTGCTATAGCTAAGTGACTCACAAAAGCCAATAAAATTGTTTCTAATGTTACACACAGGTGTAACAGAAATGTTCTTCAGCTGAAATGACCAGAGAGACAACAATGTTTTTATGTTGCCAAAGGATGAAGTTATTTTCTTGAGCTAAAATACGCATTCATTTATGTCAACCGAGGAAAGGAAGAAAAATCTCTTATCAAATTACTATATAATTAAATTTTAAACTTTTTTGATTGTCCCATTAATATGAAAAGCAGGCTAGGTTCTGAAATACAATACTAAGAACTTGAAAATAAGATCTGAAGTCATTTACTACTGAAGAAGTGAATGAAGAAATAACAATGACAAACAGATTATATTCACATAAAGGAACAAGACATTAACAAGACATGGTCCCTGCTGGACAATAAGGAAAAGCACAAGGTCTGGAGATCCTACAGTCATAAACTGATGTTTACTGACAGAGGATATCATACAAATTAATGGCTATCCAGGTATCTCAGAAGAAAATTTTAAGAAGCGTCATTGACCTTTTCACTGTAATGGAAGTGCATTAAAATGTTTCCACAATAATAGAACACAGACTGTTGAAACAGATCCTCTACTTTCTAAAACAATCTTCTGTCATAGATAAGATAATTAAAACTCAGTGGGAAATCTGAAGTAACTTTTAGAAAGTATACTGTGAATTTTCTTCAGAATCAGTAGTGATCCAATCAATAAGAAGTTGATTTCTTCTTATTTTTGTGAAAAGCTATCTCAAAAGATGTATGCTAAAAGAGGATGAACTGAAGTTCTGGACCTCCACATCATTACAGAATTATTCTCACTGCTTCTTGTCACATATATGTCCAGCAGTCACAATCCTGAAAAGGTAGAGTAGACTGTAATTATGCAAATGATTCAGAGCCAAGGATAAGGTCTTGCTGTATTGGAGTGGACTGGATACATGGTACTTTCTTAATCAACTGTATTTCAATAGATTCTAGGCTGGCAATTCTTAAAGTGTTGTCCCTGGGACAGCAGCATCAGCATCACTTGGGAGCTAGGCAGGTATGAAGATTATTGAACTCTAATCTTGACCTTATGATTTACATGCGCTAGGGATGGGTCCCAGAATTTTGTGTTATATAAAGCCCTTCAGCAGGATGTGATGGTGCACCCCTGTAATCCCAGTATTTAGGAGGCTGAGAAAGTAGGATTGCAGATTTGAGGCCAGCATCAGAAACTCAGTAAGGCCCTATTTCAGCATTTAAAAAAAAAACCTGAAGGTGTAGACCGGAGATAGAATACCCCTGGGCTCAAAATTAATAAAATATTCCAGTTAATTCTGATGCACAGCAAAGTTTGAAAACCCTGTGGCAAGAAGAAAAAGAATCTTGAAGATAAAAGACAAGATTATAGTCATAGCTGTACCAGTAGACAGTTGTTTTATGTAAGTAATTTAATTAACTGCTCTAAGATTTATTTTTCTCATTTGTGAAATGTATCATCCATTCGATAGGGTTCATGTGATACTAGAATTGGACAAAATTTAGGTAAATATTTAGAAAAGCCATCAAGCTCTAAACCAATGACTCTCCACTGTGGGTGACCTTACCCTCTGCAGGACATTGCATGTCTGGGTATATTTTCAATGGTCACTACTAGTGGAAGAGGTTGATACTGACATCTGGTTGGTAGAAGACAAAGATTTTGCTAAAATTGAATAATAAACAGGGTGATTTCAAATACTTATAATGCTAAGGTTCAAAAACCCTGCACTAGGCTAAGATAATGGACTAGAATTATTACTATTATTATTAGTTTGTGGTACTGGGAATTAAACCCAGGAACATTCTACCTCCAAGTTATAACCCAAGCCCTTTTTATTTTTTATTTTCAAATAGGGTCTTGCTAAATTGCTTAGGGCCTTGTTAAATTGCTGAGCGTAGCCTTGAATCTGTGATCTCCCTGTCTCAGTCTCCCAAGTACTGGGTTATGTGCTACTATACCCAGCTAAAATGATATTTTTATTATCCAACTTTCCATCACCTCTCTTTTTCTTTATTTTTATATAATTTATAAATAATAACATGAATATGAACAGTGCTAATTTATATATATTTAAATAGTTAATGCAAATAAAAGACACAGGTAAGGATCAGATAAAGGGTTTCTTTCTTTTTGTTCTTCTTTGGGAGTTTTTTAATAGAAGACCAATGTATTTAAAATGTACATTTTCTTCATGAGTAAAAGATTAAAGTATTTTCTTAAAGTGTGTGTGTGTGTGTGTGTGTGTGTGTGTGTGTGTGTGTGTGTTACTAAGTATTGCTAAGGATTGAACCCAGGGGCATTCTACCTTTGAGGTATACCCCTAGCCCTACTTTATTTTTTATTTTGAAATAGGGTCTCACTAAGTTGCTGGGTGCCTTGCTAAGTTACTGAGGTTGGCTGCAAACCTGCAATCCTCCTGTCTCAGCTTCCCAAGAACTGTGATTAAAAGTATGTACCACAGTGACCAGTGAGATTAAAGTAACAAAAATCTTGCTTCAGTTTAGCTCACTGAACAGTTTTGTCCCTCCACCTTGTTTATAATAAATTTCTGGCCCCAGCTTACACAGTTATAACTGAAATAGAAGACAGTCTCATCCCCACATTTCCTGTATCTTCACATCATTAGCTATCTTGCCACAGCTTCAAGTACTCAATATCACTGTAGCTCGAGATAAACAAGGCAGATTAAAGTAGTAAAGAAGAGAAATATTTTATCAGGTTCTTTATAGATTAAATGAAAGGAGTAACTTATTCTTCCCTCCCCATGCTTTTCCGCTCACATGTGGATGACAAACCCCAGCTGGTGATGACAATGGAAATGGGGCATCTAAAGATAACTCCCGACATACCACTTACAACTTTTGTGAAAGACTAAAAAAGCAACAAAAATGTATTGCGCACAATGAAAGAAGGTGGGTGATGGGAATGGTGTCTAGAACATAAACAAAATGAATTAATTACATGCTTAAATTTCTTTCCTACTTTGTTAGAGATATTTCATGTGCAGTTATAGTGCACCGGGCTCACAACAGTGGATGAGTTCATACTCTAGAGCGACCTGTCCTACTCCATTAGATTTTATATCTTCCACTGGGAGCAGCTTAAAGAATAACAAGCAATATTCCAATCTGGGGTGTGTATGCCATTAGAAAAGTGCAGAGATATTGGCTGCTAAAAGATAGATAGTAGCTATATGTCCCCATAAAGATATAACTAGATAAAATCTTGGGGTTGTATTTTCTCTTCATAATAAAAGAAGCACTCTCTCTCATCATGTGACAGCCCATGCCCCATGTATTCTGGGCTATCTAAACATATAATAAGGTTGAGAGAAACATGCTTTTAATTGGATACTAGATTCACTAATCCTAAAAACAACTTGTTAATGTAGATCGCAATAATCTCAGTTTACAGATTAAAAATAGTGAAAATGACTTCTTTGTTATTGACTACTTTTTCCAACTTTATGTTGTTCTCTGGAAAGTAAATTCTATCTTATTTTGCCATCCACACAATACAAAAATGTTGAATTTTTTTCTCTACTTTCTATTAAAACTCTCAAATTTTTTTGGTCCATTCAAGGCCCATTTTTTATTGCTCAGACTTTGGCTTCTCTCAAGCACTTGCCAATAGTTCTCTAAGCTCTCCTTAACATCTCTCTACTTTCTCAATATTCCCAGATGAGTGCTTCTCTGTGTTCTTACAGATTTCTATTCCTCCAATTGCCCATTAATTGTAGAAACTTTCTACAGTAGTAGGAAAAGGAAATGTCTTTTATATTCAATTCTTCAGACCCAATATTTTCTCCCACTGCTTCATATATATATATATATATACATTTCAGTTTACATCTAGATATTTCTATGTGTGTGAAAAATGATACCTCAGTCTCCACATATCAACTAATTACTTTTCTTTTCCTATTTACCAACCATTTAAGTTAATATCTATCCTTCTCCATTTTTTCTTGTCATTTATGATTAATGGTGCCATTAGAATGATCTTTGACCCTCCTCTCTTATAAAATTATATCAGCATTTGCTTTTTTGAACTGTTCTTCAAAAGTGTATTTCATGACGACAACCAATACAAAAAAAAAAGATTTCTAAGTGAAACAATATAGAAAGAAAAAAATAATCCCAAGTCCAAGCAGTGGGCTGAGTTGCACATTATGATGTCTTTAAATGACATGCTAAAGCACTGGTCTCTGTTCTACATGCAAAGGAGACTTCTCACATTTTAACACCAATTGGCTTGTAATGCATTGGCTGGTCAACATTCTCACCTCCATAATCCAGAACACCTGACAATACAACTTCAAGGATGGAAGATTAATTTGCTTACAGTTTGGGGGGATTTCAGGGTTCAGTCCATGTTAGGCCAGGTCTGCAGAGATCAGGGCATGGAAACTGGAAGCAGAGAAAGGAGAGAACAAGGGCTCTTCTTTCAAATAATGGAGGCCAGAAGCAAAAGAGAGAGCAGGAGGAGGAGAAACCTCATGAAATTCCCAAGACCACACTCCCAGGGACCCCTACTTAGCAACCAAGCCTCTCTTCCAACATTGCTACCTTGTTTCCATGAGGGCTATGGGGCATTCTAAATCCAAATCATTACACTCATTATATGATATATACTACATTTTACCTATATCGATTTGTTCAGATTTTGTCTCCTTGATTATTTTTACTATTTTATTCTATGTTTATTTTTAATCATCTAGAGTGTTAATATTGGCTTGCAACTTATTGGTGGTCATGAAATATTCACTCAATTGAATTAGCCTTTCTAGACATTAGAAATAATAAAAAGAGCCATAAAGAAACAAATGAAGATGTCGGTTTGGAAATTGGTAGTCAGATAATTTATTGAATATAGGCTTGGTTAGATTGTACCTACAGGAAAAAATTAAATCAGCACATTTATTGTATAATTGTTGATATTCATCTACCTCAAAATCCAGTTAAGACAAACTGAGGCTCAAATTGCGCTTCTCCTCAATCATGGACAATTTTTGGATCTGAGTCAGTAAGGAAAATGGCCTGAATATTCTAACTTCTGCTTACATATTCTCTCATATATATGGGACTACATCAATGCATTCATAACCTTAAGAAATCTAAAAAGTCCAACCATGATTTCAAATAGCTCCTTTGTCATGTTCATACAAGAGCAAGGGAGATCAAGGCTTAACCCAAATTCAAAGATTATGGCAGTGTATTGCAAAATGTTCACTGAAGACCCAAGTAGGGAGCTCAGTCCTGAGCTACCTACAAAAGAGTGCAATATTAAGAGCTTTTAATGGTTGTGGCCCATCTGGACTCGATACTTACTTCCTTGCCTCTGAAATGGCCATGTACGTATATTCTATCATAGCAACTGGGAATGCTTTCATCACTGAAGAGTGTGATATACCAGTGCGGGCTGCAACCCAAGCCAAGCTCTGAAAGCTCTGGAAGCACATAGAGCATGGAAACAAAGATGCATGGTCCTCATGGGAAAGCATTAGCAACATGACCTCATAAGAGTTAATGGACAAGAAGAATGACTTCAATGGGCTGTGCAGAAAAACCTGCTGTTTCCTCTCAACACTTGCAAACCCCAATGAAACTTTAGTGATTAATAGTGATTGGATCCAATAATGATGAGCCAAAGCATCTGCTATGGGCAGCTTCTGGGCACTCACATGACCTTCTGTGTGTTAATTAAAGACATCACTGATCCAAACAGCTTGGTCTGCGGTTATAACCCCACCACAGACAGAAGAGTTTGCTCTGCTTAGGGAGCCATAAAGAAACAAATTGAGACATGCTTTCTCTTCAAATCGAAATGTAAATTCAATTTAAATCCAAAAGTGACTATTAGGTTAATTGTACCTATGACAACTTTAGGTTTATAAATGGGCACATGTGGGTATTTAATCAGGTAAGGCACTTAACCTATATGCAACTATTTGAATATACACACTTACTATATATATATATATATATATATATATATATATATATGTATATATATGGGCACTCTCCTAAAGCCACATCAATGTTCAGAATGCAAATAAAAGTATATATACAATACTAAAAATAATAAAGAAATTATTGGTGCTGGGACAAACTATAAGGCACTGTTATGGTACAGCCAATGATTCAATTTTTATTATATTTTTAAATTTTTCAATCTGTTTAATAGCATCAGACAAAATTCTCTTTCTCAATGACTTACACATAGGAACCTAAATGCATTTTAGTCTATACTGAATTAGTAGAATTAAGGCAGGTGTGGTGACACACACCTATAATCCCAGTTGGAAGGCTGACACAGGAGAATCACAGGAGACCAGTCTCAGCAGCTGAGCAAGACCCTAAGCAACTTAGTGAGACCCTGTTTTCAAATAATAAATAAAATAGAGCTGGGGTATAGTTCAGAGGTAGAACACCCCTGGGTTTAATCCCCAGTAACACACACACACACACACACACACACACACACACACACAGTAGAACTAGTAAGTCTGATTTTACTTTAGTAGCATATCAGAGATAACTCAAAAGTCAATTTTTTAAATATTTCTCTTTTTTTTGGTACTAGGGACTTAGCCCAGGGGTGCTCTAACACTGAGCTACACCTCCAGCCCTTTTATTTATTTACTTATTTATTTTTTGATACAGGATTCCATTAAGTTACCACACTGGCCTTGAACCTTCTATATTCCTGTCTCAGTCTCCTACATACTGGTGATACAGGCGTGTACCACCACCCTGTGCACCACCACCCCAGGTTTTAATATTTCTTTATATGGGTTGAAAAAAGGGCATTATGAAGCACATGTTTTGTTGTGGAGATGGTAGGAAGAGGAGGCATAAGATGTGCATATATTTGGAAGGCCACACTCATATGAAATAAAGCAGAACACAAATTATAAGTGTACCAATGGCTAGATTGTCCTCAACTAACTCCAAAATGCCTAAAAGTACAGAGCACAGAGATTACTGGCTCTGGGGAAACTAGTGGCTTTCCTAGGGTGCCATTAAATCTTCCCATCACAAAGTTACCTTTATGCTCATTGCGGGTCTTGTCCATTGTAACCCATGATTCTCAGACTTTAGTGCTCATCAGAAGTTCTTCAGAGGCTTATTGAAACATGGAATGCTGTGCCCCACCCTCAACATTTCTGAGAAGTTCACCTGTAGTGCTGCAGCTGCTGCCTGTGGAACTAGAGAACCAATGTAGCTGCCTGCCATGCATGAAAAGGCCAAGAAATTAAAGCTTCTAAGCAAAGTAATGCTGCCATATTTTCAGTCTGTATTTAAATCTTCAGTGAATTCACACATGCACACACACACACACACACACACACACACACACACACACACAGTTTTCCTTTCATCCCAGAAATGATATTAAAGCCATGAGTTCAAAGACATTCTTCTAAAGGGAGATTAATTAGAGAAGAGAGAGATCCCCTGTATTAAGTTTCTAGGACTGTCACAGCAGAGTCCCAAAGATTGGGTCATTTAAACAATGGACATTTGGCTTTTTTACAGTTCTGGAGACTAGATATCTAACATAAGGTGTGGGCAGGTTGATGATTTATTCCACGACCAAGGAATATTTAGGTTAAGGTAGCAGAAAAGCCAGAGACCCTAGCATCACAGCCTAATATTGTCATTATTCCTACAATTTTCCCTTGTCCTTATTCCTACAATTTTCCCAGATTTTTTTATACTGAAAGTTGAACCCAGTGGCATTCTACCTCTGAGCTACACACTCATCCATATTTTATTTTTGAATCACAGTCTCATGAAGTTAAATTGCTGAGTATCAGGGCAGTCAGGGGTCAGCTGGGGGTGCAAGGAAGGTTTCGGTGGTGAGATCCCCAGAGAGAAGAAAGCATGTGGTGTTGCCCTCAGGAGAAGAACAAACAGAAGCTTAATTCTACAGACCTGTTCCTTATATAGGGTTCTGGGCAAAATGGCACACATCCACACCAACATGGACATGCATAGGCATGTTGTGTTTTGCCCAATCATGTTTATATAAATAAGTGCACATCTGTGGCTGTCAGGGGATGAGAAGTCATGTCCTTATGGCTGTCCTGTACTTCCTCTGAACCCCACACTCCACTTCCTATGGGGTGGTAGTGCATGATTTGACCCAGAGAACATTGCATTGGGTCCAAAGACCACAATAGCAATGCAGGGTGTAACAGGTGACTATTAGTCCCCCAGCCACACAGAGAAGGATAGTCAACACTCATCTCCAGGAGGACCTCAATGATTTTTGCCAGGCTATAAATAAGTCCTTCTGTAAATCCTGAATTGCTTGATCACAGGATACAAAATCAAACCTGTAGCCATTTCTACAGCTGTCAGGATGTGTCAGAATCCTTGGTCTGTTGGCAGTGGTCCAATATATTCAACCTGACATTCCTGTAATAGTTGAATATCTCAGGGACCATATCCCAGGGCTTTAGGAAACCTAGATCGCAGTGGCTTGTCTTCTGCACACCAAGGACAATGTTGTACAACGTCTTGTGCTTTAGTGCAGATAAAAATTAATCCCCACCACTGGGCTGTGAGCCTTATAGTGTGTGTGCCTATATGTTCTAGCTTTTTTCGTAACCATGGTGTTGCTGGCAAGGACTCTGGGGGTAGTTGGAGAGCCCGAACTTGCGCTAAAACATCGGAAGCATTATTACAATGGGCCTGGAAAAGCCTATGCCCCAGAAAGTGATCTATAATAGCTCTTTCCTAGAGACCCCATTTCCAGAGATCCTCCTACATATTCTTGCCTCATAATGGGTGGTGCCTAATCAACCAGTATTGTTCTGCTCATTGGGGAAAACAGAAGGTTAGCCTCCAGTAGACTGTCCAGCTCTCTCTACAGATATGTAATGGCCCAATCTCCTTTACAAGAACTAACAAGATCACCCATAGTTCAGCCTATTGGCTAGAGCATCTGGCATTGGTCTCATGCACAAAGGTTTCTGTGGAAGGCTACAAAGTCACAGCCACCCACATGGGGAGCTGCCCATGACAGGAGCCATTGTTATACCATGCTTCTGTGGGTATTGGGGTTTTCCCTTCCTCTCAGGGTCTTGGGGCATCTCCTATTTCTGTGAGTTCCAAGGGAGCTGTCACTCAGAAATGTACAGGCCCTAGCAGAGTATGTAGCTATTCAGAAAAAAGGCTACTAGAAAACCATGTTTGTTGCTCTAAATACGCATCCTACTTGGTCAGAGAGGGCATTTGTGCTACCCCTGTCTGGGGGGCACAAATAAAAGACCATAACCAGTCTTCAATAGGTTAGGTGATCTGTATCATCACTAACCCAGTACCTGTAATGGGTTCACAAGCTAAGAGGGCAGCATAGACACCCACTATTTGACTGTTCCCAGTTGAGGATAGGCTTGTATCTTGTCTATCACTGCTTTGGGTATTACCTTTGTCTTACCCATTCAAACAACTCCCAAGGATTTGACAGAATACCAAGGTCCCTGGACCTTGTCTTCATTGAAAAACCACCCCTATTCCTGGAAAGTGACTCAAAGGCTACATGCAGCTGCTTTTAACTCTGCAAGACAATCAGAGGTTAGCATGATAGCATCGATATAATGGAACAAATGTAGAGCCTCGGGCTTCTACCAGGAGGCTAAATCTTGTGCCATTAGACCGTGAATTACACTTCCTCTTCTAGCTTTAGTATCATGTCCAATTTCCTCATGCCCCCCTGGTAATCTGTACTGTCATAATCTGTGCTGGTAATCTGTACTGGCCTGGGGGAGTTGTAAGGGAGTATGATGGGGATGTCCTCCAGTGATAGGCTTTACCACAAGCACCCTAACTGGGATTTTCCTTTGATTGTTGTCTGCACAGTCAATCCCTGTAACACAGTCAATTCCTGTACAGTCAATCTCTGAGTATACCCCCAGGATTACTTAGCTATGGGGGATATATACACATCACATTGTGTATGAAGCAGATATCCAACTTTCAAAGTCACCAGGGCACATCTATCTATTCTCACTCTCTGGAAACTCTCTGGTATTCTATCTTTTCCTCACAGGCAGTGATTGCGTCTAGGAGCTCTCACTACTGCTGCTCCACTGCATCCAGCAGCTTCTGGGTACACTTATCTTGGGGGTAGCCTTCCACCCAGCCTGAGCACCTCCTTTCTACATTCCACTTCCCCAACCTCCTCGTCTCCTTTAATCCTCCTGGGAGTCAAGATCCCTTTAAGCTGTTCAGCGAGAAGCTTGGGTCGGGAATCCTGAACTGAAAACTGGCTGGGTGTGTCACTTCCCCCCAGAAATGGGCCTGGGGCTGCTATGTAAGTCTCCCTCCTCTCACCCACCCTAGAAGGGGCCAGTCTCCATGCTCCTGGAGTCCAGGCCTCTGCTGCTGTAGCTAGGATGAGGTCTGAGCCCCTTGCTAGCTGGTGCTGCCAGTGGCAGAGCCATTGGTGACCATGCTGACAGGTGGGGCCATGATGCTGCATTGGCTTGGCTTCAATTCCATTTGGGTGGGAATGTAGAGCACAGGTCTCCACCTGCACAGGCAACAGGGTCATGCTGCCTCAGACTCCAGCTTGATCCCTGTTATCTTCTGTGTTCTTCCTGGGCCGTGGAGCTGCCAATGCAGGCTGTAAAGTGCAGCTGCAGTATTTCTAAAGCCTTCTTGACTTCTTCCAGCCAGGGACATACATTATCCCAAACTTCCAGTGGGGTCCAGCCTCAGCTAGGCTGTTACCGGGAATAACAGGGAGGCCAGGTGCCACATCTCCACCCTGGGTTATTCCTCCTGGGGCTGATTCTCCAGGGAGGCACTGGGGGCATTCACCTCATCCTGCCGACTGTGCTATTTGTCAGGGATCCAACAGGGGCCAGCTGGGGTTCAAGAAAGATTTTGGTGGTGAGATCCCCAGAGAGTAAAACAAAAAAGCTCACGGAGTCGCCGTTAGGAGGAGAACAAACAGTAGTCTTATTCTACTGACCTGTCCCTTATATAGGGTTCTGGGCAAAATGGTGCACATCCATGTTAGTGTGCATGTGTGTAGGCGTGTTGTGTTTTTCCCAGTCATGTTCATATGACTAAGTGCACATCTGCAGCTGCACAGGTATGAGGGAGGTCATGTCCTTACCGATGGCCTGTACTTCCTCTGGGCCCCATGCTGAGGCTGGCCTTGAACCTATAGTCTTCCTGTCTCAGCCTCCCAAGCACTGGGATTACAGGCCTGCACCACCACACCAGGCAGTTTTCCAGATTTTTAAACTCTGAGTTTATATTGATTCATTGAGATTGGCTTGAATGTGAGTTCTCAAGTCAGATCTTCAATAACATCTTCATTTTAAAATATTGCAAGAAACCAGGCATGGTGTGCAAGCCTGTAATCTTAGTACTTGGGAGGCTGAGATAGGAGGATCACAGATTGGCAACTAGCTTCAGCAACTTAACAAGACACTCTGCAACTTAGTGAGACAATGTTTCAAAATAAAATAGGATTGGGGGGGTCGTAGTTCAGAGGCAGAATGTCCCTGGGCTTAATCCCTAGTACCACAAAATAAATTGCAAGAAATTGAGCATTAGTGCAAGATACTAGGGAACTCTTAAGGTCAAGGAAGGAGTCATTTTCCACATCTGCCTGGAAGGGAGAGTACCTTAAAAAAATAAAGACTCCATGAAACATTGTTCTACTTGAGGGCCTTGAGGACTCTAAGTTGTATGTGGTAGCTGTTGCTACAGATCTGCCATGGAAAACAGCTATATAGTAGTGATGAGCAGAAGCTGCACAGGTACCTTGGAAGAAGCCATGCCAAATCAGACTCAGCCATGGAAGCAATTTGCCTGGTAAGAATCAGAGAAGCAGCTGAGCACTACACAGGAGGGGCAACAGGCAGGCAAGCTCATAGAAGTGTCAAAAAATGGGGATGGCCACCTGGACTTGTTCTTGAACATACATGGTAGTTACATATATCGACTTCCCAAAATAACTGAGAAGCTGTTAGCAGGGCATGGGTCTCCCACAATAGCCACTGGTGCCAAGAAACTGCATACATGGACTAATTTTTTTAAATGAGGGCATGATTGAAAAGTTTTTTTTAAAAAAGGAATACAATACAGAGATATGTCTTTAGTTGTACAAAAAATGTAACTGTTCAATACTATATTTTTAGAAAATACAGGAGCGCAAATTCTCTGATCATCAGGTTTCCAGTGATTTTTCTAAGTTGACAAATTGCATATTTTTATCGCAAAAGAATATACGAGTCCCCAACTACTAATTTATCTCCACAAACATGGAGAAAGAGCTTGCTGCATGCACGGTGCTTTGACAGAGACTGGAAAACAAAGATGAATAAGACGTCGGCCATGATTTTTAACAAGCTTATGGTCTAGTCAGGTGTGCATAGTGCTTTAAAAGGCTTCATCAAACATGTTGAATGAGTACACCATGCTGGAAAAAAGTATAGGATACTTTTAAAATTAGCATAAAGGAAGATGAACATTAATGGCTATTTTAAAATTATTTCTGTACAGAAGAGTTTGTTTTTTAAATATCAGAACAGAAGTTTGCCATTTCTAACTGAAAATAAATGAATACACCTATATTCTGCTGCTGTAGATTCCTGTCTTGAGTTATACTAACATAAGACAAATCTACAGGTCTGAAAATAGAGGGTATATCCTGTTAACTTAATCCATTTTCATGATATTCAGTGAGTACCCTTCAAAAAGAAGTGTTTTCCTGAAGACACAATTTGGGTTGTTGTATGTTAACCAAAATAAATCTAATTTGAAAATGTAGCTATAAAGATGACAAAGAAATCTAGATTTCTGGAGTCATTTTTGGCTCATTGGAATATGATTATTTCAAATTAACATATCCACTATTAGAAATATCTAGTATCCAGTGAAGTTTTATTTGTCTAATACTTCCTTCCCTTTTCTTCTGAGATGGATCATCCCAACACTGTTCTCCCCCATCCCCTTCATATTGGAGCTGACAATCCAGAAACACATCCATCTATTCTCAGTCGTATTCAAGGGATAAGCACATGACCCAAGCTAGATCAAACAGAGTTATTCTCCAGTTTTTTTATAATAAAATCTGGCATAAAAATGTTTTCATTCTGTTCATGAGACTATATTGCACAAGAGCCATAAAGGGTCTGTGGCCTTGGGTTTATGGGAACATCTGGTCTAAGAGAGTGAAACGATGCTGAAAGTCATAGAAAGAGAGAAGCGATGCTGAAAGTCATAGAAAAAAAGAATAAAACCAGATGCACTGTCAAAGCACCAGGCCTGACGATCTTGACCTTCCTGCATCTGGTCATTAATGAAGTCAGTTCTACCCATCAGAGTTTGTGATGGTAACTTTTCCCACTCTTAGCTACTTGAAATAGTTTTCTGTCACTTGGATCAGAATGAGTCTTATCACACTAAAGATATAGTTCAAAATCTATTATAAAGGCACAGAATCTGCATGTTCAGTAGTTATCATTTTTAAAACACTGTTCCACCAGTGTGTCAAAAATCTGTGGAGGAAGATAGCTGCTCTCAAACTTCCTACTCGCTCAGTCTCTTAAATAATCAGTTATACAAATAAGTAATTTTCATGAAATAAAATACAAAAGTATTAACAAAACTCATAATACTTAATATATTAGAGGCTACAGTGATAAGCAGATATATGAGAACACAAGATTTTTGTTTGGTTAAAATATTAAATATATTGTTTTTTACATTAACTATGGATGCCCTTTTGGAACTCTGACTTCAAATTTCACATGAGATTTTGGGGGCTATTTCAAAATCCCAGGAGTTTGCATTGACCCAGTAATTATAGCCACTTCCTTGCATATAGCAATATTGTATCAAAGTTTATTAAAGTGTAACTTGTTTGGCTCCATTAAAAGTTAACAAAATATTTATAATTATTGTGATTTTTTTTTACCAGAGTGAGAACAGACTTCTCCAAAGACAGAAAGCTAAAAAATTAGCTCTAATTCTGGTTTCCTGTTTTTTCAACCCTTTTGGATTCCTTTAGATTTTTTAAATTTAATTTTGTTTACAGTGTCACCATATGATAGAAAAATATATATACATATATATATATATAAATTTATATAGAAATTTGATAGAAGAGCTAGGTTTGCATTTCACTTTTTTATTTAGAAATAACTTTATGCAAACTAACTTTTTTGAGCCTTACATTCTATGTAATTATGTGGGGAAGTAAATTGTATTACATATATTTGGAATGAAGTATATAGTAGATAAGAAACAGCAAGCACACAGGAGGCAGGTGATGTGCTTCCTCTTACTCCTATGGTTATATAAATGCTATTCTTTTCTCTGAAATTCCCTTTCCTATCCTCTTTCCCTAACTATATCTTCCTGATTTGCAGAATAACTTTAGCATTACCTCCTCATTTGAGCCGTCCCCATCTGCTTACCTTCTGATTGAGCTATATGCCCTTTTGCATCCCTCTACACTGGTGAGGTAGGAAAAGAAATAAAGAAGATAGGTAAAAAGAGACATAAAGGAAGGATGGGGAAAATGTAACTTTAACGTGGGAGTCTGTGTTAAATTCCCCAAGTCAGGCCAAGTCACCCACTAAGCCAAGCCTGCCAGTCTCAGATACGGGAGGAATTTGCCAATCTTTACTCACTTATGTTAATTACAATGATCAATGTTAGCCATTCTCAAAGCAGTATCTATTGATCAGGCAACAAAGGCCACAGAAAAGATGTGGAAAGGTAGCCTGACATGTTACTGGAAATGCATCACTGTAAAATACCTTCATAACTGTTAGTTACATCACCTAGGAATAGTTAAGCAGGAGAGATACCTGTTGATCAGACAACAGAGCCCACATAAATGATCCTGAAAGATGATTGGACCACAAGAACAGAAAACCCATTCATTTATGATAATTTCCTTGGGAACTATTAGACACCCCACCTGTCAATAGTTTAGGCCAAAGAGAGACCTAATGGTTAGACAATGACATCCCAGATGGCCTTGTGATTACGGGACTGGTGCCATCCTCACACACCTCCCCCTACGCACTCCTCATGAAAGTCTCCTATAAAAGAAGAACCATGGACTCCCAAATTGCTTCTCTCACTTTTGAGGTGGCCCACATTCTCCCTTGAATGTGTCTTTCCTGCTTCCCCAAATAAAATCCCTGTCTATGTCTCTGACTGGTTCTGAAATTCTTATCCCTCCTGTAAGTCAAGAACCCACCAGTTCCTGAGTTAGGGTCCCCTCTCTCCCTCACTGGGAATTCCTCTGGACTCTTCAGGGAATTGTCTCTTATCCTATAATAGGGCTGCTACTATACAAATATACTAATAACTTTATCAGATAATAAACAACTTTCAAAATAACTACTGTCTGGGAGTTTCCAGTCTAAAATGATTTTTCTGAACATTAAAAATAAATAATTTACATGATATATAAAAATGATGGAAAGTTTTTCAAATCTTGCTATGACTCTGATATAATCTTGAAAGCTAATTTTTAAAAAATCATAGTATAAAATAAAATAAAAATTATTATATCCACACTCCTTATAAAGACATAGCAATCTCGAATCAAAGAACAACTGATAAATGGAAAGAAAAATGGATAAAGTTCAAGGAGGGTTGATTTAATAAATGCCACATTGGAAAATATTTGATATTATTAATCACATAAATATATCATATGAGAGTAAAAGACATAATAAGGTTCTGTGAAGCATACTTGAAAGCATTAGCTAAAACCTAAATCTTTTTTAAAATTAAAAACTCTAACTAGGAATAATGAAAACTTCTGTAACATACTACGTGTGCACCTGGTGGGCTTGACTGGCTATTCTGCTAAAGGTCTTAAAAGCCTAAAACCACAGCATCAACATGGCTGAGTTCTTATATGGGGATCCGGACAAGGATCTACTTAGAAACTCATGCACATTATTGGAGCATTCAGTTCCTTGAGGCTGTAGGACCGAGTTCCTATCCTAGTTCTTTGTTGAATGTCAACAAGGGAATATTCTCATCTCCTGGGGACTGCTCTCTGGTCCCCTATAACTATAAATTAAAAATAAAATCAAAACTGGTGGACACCTTTTTTGTGGTACTGGGGATTGAACTCAGGGGCATTCTACCTCTGAGTTACATACCCAGCCCTATTTTTATTTTTTATTTTGAAACAGGGTCTCTCAAAGTTATTAAGAGATTCACTAAGTTTGCTGAGGTTGGCAGCAAACCTGTGATCCTCCTGTCTCAGCCTCCCAAGTACCTAAATTCCAAGCATGCACCACTGTACCCAAGTGGGGGACACCTTTCATATACAAAAGTCCTATACATAGCAAACTAAGAGATACAGAAGAGAAAAATGTCCTAAATTAGAAACATATAATTTATAATCTAAGTTATAAGGAATAACTTAGAAACTTATTCCTTAATAATCAATTAAGGAAGCCAGACGTGGTGGCACACACCTATAATCCCAGTACTTGGGAGGCTGAGACAGGAAGATCAGAAGTTCCATGCCAGTCTTGGCAACTTAGGAAGACTCTTTTTCTAAACAAACAGATAAATACACAGGGCTAGGGTGATTGCTCAGCGGTAGCAACCCTGTGTTCAATCCCCAGTATCACAAAAATCAATCAATCAATCAAGGAAAACATCATTAAACTCATTCAAAACAAAACAAAAATGAAACAGTGAAATTCATTTTCATATAAATAAAAACCAACATAAAAGATAAATTTGTCTGTATATTTCTAAGGCCTTAAGATTGTGCCTAACACTTGTTCCAGAAACTACCTCTTGCTACTTATACCAAGGAAATGATAAAATATCATGCGAAATTTATTCTATAGTAATTCTGGGTCCAGCATTTTGCTTTATAATAGGAAAATTTTAATACATGAAAATATACAATATTTCAAGGATGGTTCAATAAATTGTGTGTGTGTGTGTGTGTGTGTGTGTGTGTGTGTGTGTGTTCTATAGTAATTCTGGGTCCAGCATTTTGCTTTATAATAGGAAAATTTTAATACATGAAAATATATAATATTTCAAGGATGGTTCAATAAATTGTGTGTGTGTGTGTGTGTGTGTGTGTGTGTGTTTGTGTGTGTGTGGTGCTGGGGATTGAACTCAGGGGTGCTCTGCCACTATGCTGCACCCCCAAACCCTGTTTCAGTCAGTATTCTCAGTGCTGGGATCCAAAACACCTGAAGACTACAATTTAGAGGAAGGAGCTTTATTTGCTTACAGTTCTAGGGATTTTAGGGATCCATTCCATATTAGGCCAAGTGAACTCTGTAGAGCTCAGGACATGGTGGGGGGAGTAGAAGGAAAGAGCTCAAGGGCTCTGCTCTAACATCCAGAGGAGACAGAAGGACTAAATATAATCCCCAACCCCCCCACACACACTCCTCATTAGCAATTAAGCCCCTCCTCCAGCATGGCTGCCGTGTCTCTGAGAAGTCTAAGGGGACTCTAAATCTAAACTATAACATCACCCATTTTATTTTTGGAAACAGGGTCTCCCTAAGTTGCAAAGGCTGGCCTGGAACCTGCAATCATTTTGTCTCAGCCTATCAAGTACTGGGATTACAGGTATGTACCACTACACCTGGGATCAATAAATTGAATATCTCCATATATATAAATTCTATTAAAGTCAGAGACCTGGAAATGCACTAACAAATGGATTATAAGTTTAAAAAGCAAGCAATAAAGAATTTTGGATGGTATATTCCAATTTGGGAAAATATATATCTATTTAATTCCATAGAAATATTATGGAAACACACACACACATACAAATATATGAGCAGTAATTGATTTTGTGTTTTAAGATAATTGGTATTAGCCGGGCATGGTGGTGCTTGCTTGTAATCCCAGTACTTCGGAGCCTGAGACAGGAGGATCCATGTTTGCGGCCAGCCTCAGTTGCTTAGTGAGGCCCTCCGCAACTTAGTGAGACCCTGTTTCAAAATAAAGAATAAAAAATAGGGCTGGGGGTATAGCTCAGAGGTAGAATGCCCCTGGATTCAATCCCCAGTACTGCAATAAACAAGAAGATAATTGGTGTTTATTTTCTTTACTTTGCTTATTTTCAAATTAAAAATATGGCCTGATAGTTGAATTGCATTTTCCCCACTAGATTAGGAACATTTTAAAGACAGGGTTTTTCAACAAACCTCCTTAGGGCTGTGGGTACAGCTGAGTGGTAGCGCACTTGCCTAGCACATGTGAGGCCCTGGGTTCAACCTCCAGAACTGAATAAACTAAAGCAACAACAAACAAAAAACTTGAGGGACCATATCTAAAAGATGCACAGAAACTGCGAGTTGTATATTCGTGGACACTATTGAGAAACTTCTAGTTACTCTTTTGACATAAGGAAGGTTAACCCTACCTGCTTCCTAAACATTCTGCCATCAAATCTCTTCTTTTCTGGGGAAACAGCTCATCCCTTCAGGTGTGAAAAAGGAGACTTTCACCAAAGTAAAATTTACAAGGTACTCCTCCTCTAGGTGAAAATGAAGTAAGACAGAAATGTGTGACATTTGTTACCCTGCAGGATTCTACATGCACTGTTTGACCCAAATACTATGAAATCCGAATTACATTAGGCCACAAATTGATTTGATGCAGAGGAAAGATTTGGGGTTTACTATGCTTGGAAAGGAGTTGGAATGGGACCACTTTTTCCCCTTCAATTTTCAAGCAATGCTAAATAAGTGTTTTGAAATGAACCACATTCACCTTGCTACTCATTTAGCTTATTTTGTTTGAAAACATTTACATAGTGAAAAGCTGTTAATGACATCCTGATAACCCTGGAGCTATGAGTAAAGAGATTGCTGCTTTGTGCTAAATGTACGTTTTACCCTTTTACTTCTTCTAAATACCTCTATTGCTAATGACTTTCTTCCTCCTGATATTCATATTTCCTAAGCAATCTGCAGATGTAGGAGAGGCATAGAGGGACAATCTCTGTTAAAATTAGCTGTCTTCTCAAATCAGCAAATGAAGAGAATTTCATTCAGGGGAAAACTTAGTTCTATTAAAGGAAATTGAACTGGAAGGTTTTATTGCCTGATGGGTATTGTCTTAAAGGTGATCTAAAGGACAGATTATTCATCATACGCTCTGCTTTTATTCCCTCCCCCCCTTTACATGTGGCCTTTAAATTGGCAACATTTTTATTGGAATTTTTTAGTGAGGGGAGAGGGAAAGCAGATAGAGGCAAAATGCAAATCTTACCTAAAATCCATGTGTCAAGTTGATGTAAATATATTATGGTTTTAAGTGATAACAAAACAAGGGCAAATTATCTTAAATTTGCTTTCTTTATTTCCACTGTGGTTTATTCCAGTGTATATACTGCATATAATACAATTTATGAAAGGGTGTTTTGCACATGGTTCAGAAATTGAGAGAGGGGTGTGTCTGCTTCAGAAATACCCTTACTGGCTTGGTGTGATGCGCCTCACCTTGGCGGGGCCTCATTCTGCTAAATTCTGCTAAAGTCTTCAGCCCCACTCTGAGCTCTGGTGGCTAGTCTGTCATGGTGCCATAGTCAGAAAGTAGGGTACCTGTTTCTGAAATATATTGAAAGTTCTTCTGTCCCCAAATATATCTGAGGTTGTTTTGCTCACCCTTTCCCATCTCAGAGTTTAAAACTAAGTAAGCAGATTCCAAGCCCCTTTTCAGTTTACTCATAAATAAGACTGAATCTAAGCTTCTACATGTAAAATATTTCTCAGGTGTCTGCCCAGGGCTTTAATTTAAATGAGCCTTTCTCATAGTGTGAGCTGCAAAACACTTGTGGTTCCAGATGGATCATAAAGCGATCTGCATATATCAACTAAACAACATGAAGATTACTTTTGTACATACTGTAGAACCCATGTGTGCACGTATCTATAGATATGTGTATACACACACAATATGTAGCACATATATTTAATGTGCATACTATATATACATATGTTGCAAGTACATTATACAAACTGGAAATGTAAGATTTTTTAACAATTATTCCCCAAAGTTCCTATTATCATTAATCCTTTAAATGCTATTCATATAAACAAGTATGAAACTGGTTAGATGATCTCACCTGAGATGCATTTAATGAGCGCAGATGAACTGTATTAAAATATTTTCACCCCATGTGGGTGTTTGCCTTTATATTTTGATTTATTTTACATTTTTCTCAGCAGAAATGTGAGTTTTGAATTTTTATGAGCAATTGTAAATTGAATGTTCTATCTTTATCTTCATCCATAATATGAACCTCTTGGTTGTGTTAAAATTATTAAATGAAATTATGTATTTTCAGTTTTGTGTAATAACTTGATTGATGTGCACTATGTTTTGTTTAAAAATTATATCTAAATGTGAAAGCATCACCCCACTACTTCAAAAATTATATAACAAAAAGTGCCTTCAGGGTTAGGATCATAAGAATGAAGGTCCCATAAATTTAATGTTTCATTTATTCTTTCAGCAAATATTAATTGACTACCTGCTGTGTGCCCAAACTGCTCTAGTGTTCAGAAAGAGTATAATAAATACATTTCTTATATATGCAATTGAAAAGTGATGAGTACTGGGGTAGAAACAAAAGGTCTAGGAAGTTAATAGTGATTGAGAATAAGACATTAGAAATATTTCCAATTTTAGTCGGGTGCGGTGGCTTATGCCTGTAATCCCAGTACTTGGGAGAATGAGACAGGAGGATTGTGGGTTCTAGGCCAGCTTCAGCAATTGAGTGAGACCCTCAGCAGTTTAGCTAGCCACTGTTTCAAAATAAAAAAAGGGGGGGACAGAGGAGTATCTCTACTTCGCAGTTAAAATTTCCCTGGGGTTCAATCCCCAGCATCAAAAAAAACCCAAACAAAACAAATATTTAAAATAGAATTATCAGCTGGGCGTGGTGGCACACACTTGTAATCCCAGTACATGGGAAGCAGAGACAGGAGGATCCCGGTTGGTGGCCAGCCTCAGCTACTTAGTGAGGCCCTCTGCAACTTAGTTTCTGTGGTGAGTGCCTTTGGACATGCTTTTTGAATTATGAATTGTTTGACATAAGTGCTGCCATTTTGAGGCAAATGTGTGTGAGTTAAAGTGAGACACCCAAAATGACAGCCCGGGAACCTCCCAGGTCTGGCTTGAGTGATAAGATATGTTTAACGCCCTATTCCCCTGGCTGATGCAACCCTAGCACTAGATGTAACTGCACATGTCCAACCTCAGCTTAAGGAGCATATGCCTAACCAAGATAAGACCCCCTCTCAAATGGTATATAAGGCCCAAGAGAATTAGGCCCAGGGAGCCTCCAGCTCCAAGTCAAGTGAGTTACCAGACTCCCTGTCACGGTGCTCCACAACTGCTGGTGTGTTCCTACCAACGGCGACAACCCAAGAACCTGGAGAAGAAACTGTGTTCTGGTAAGCTCCCCCGCTGAGTCTCGGCTGCGCAGAGTTAGGACCCCCATACCCCGTGTGGAGTGTGAAAATAAATTGGTACAAACTCCCATCAGGAGTCTGAATCTAAATTCCGCCAGTCTATAGCTCTCCAACTCTCCCTAGTGGGTGGGGCTCACTCAGAACAGTTTCAAAATAAAGAATAAAAAAATATGGCTGAGGGTGGAGCTCGTAGGTAGAATGCCCCTGGGTTCAATCCCCATTACTGCAAAATAAATAAATAAAATAGAATTATCAGAACTGACCTTATAGAAAAGATGACATTTGAGGAAGCAAACAAACACAAATGTAAGATACAGCCATGTATCTGGGGAAGAATGTGACAGGCTGAGGAAGGAGTCAAGACAAAGACAGTAAAGCGGAAGCACTTGTAGAGAATGAGCAAGAAAGACAACTTGGCTGGGGCATGTTCTGTGCAGGGAGAGGAACAGAGGATAAGATTAGAAGGTAACCTGGTATGTGACGGGTCTTGTGGGACTTGTGGGTCATCATGGAGTTTTGAACAAGAAAGGAAATCTGACCAGTCTTACATTTAAGAGTTACCCTAAGCCAGGTGTGGTGGCGCACGCTTGTAATCCCAGTACTTTGGGAGACAGAGACCGGAGGATCGGGTTCGCGGCCAGCCTCAGCTCTCTCTCTCTCTCTCTCCCTGTCTCTCTCTCTCTCTCTCTCTCTCTCTCTCTCTCTCTCTACCTAGTGAT
>PVJS01005248.1:0-22500 GCA_004027185.1 Glis glis
AAGGGGAGGGGAGGGGAGGGGAGGGGAGGGGAGGAGAAGAGAAGAAATACTGTGGGGCTATGGATGTAGCTCAATGGAAGAGTGCTTGCCTAACATGTACGAGGCCCTGGGTTTGATCCCCAGCACTAACATAAAAACAAAAACAAAAACTTGATTTTTATGATTAGTCCCTGGAGGGACTATGTTTAATACATAATAAATCTATAGTGCAAGTTACAAAGGAGAGTAAAATGCTCCAAATTTAAATTTTAACTTTACAAATGAAATTAAAAACCAAAGAAACAACAAAGATTTCTTCTCTTCCAAAGACATCATTACTATGGAACTGTTGCTGGCAACAGACCTGACATTGTATAGAGCATTGTATAGACATGATTCTTATATTAAGAATCATGTCATCGGAAAAGATTATCTTTTTTTTTTCTGTACCGGGGATTGAACCCAGGGGCGTTCTACCTCCGCTCTACACCCCCGGCCCTATTTTTTATACTTTATTTTGAAACCAGGCCTCACGAAGTTGCGGAGGGCCTCACTAAGGAGAGAGAGAGAGAGAGAGAGAGAGAAAGAGAGAGAGAGAGAGAGAGAGAGAGAGCTGAGGCTGGCCTCGAACCTGGATCCTCCGGTCTCTGCCTCCCAAAGTACTGGGATTACAAGCGTGCGCCACCACGCCTGGCCTGGAAAAGATTATCTTGAAGTTAAAAGTACACTGACTAAGATGGCATCTTTTAGTATTTCAATTGAGTCACAGATTTGGTTTTAAAAGTTTGTTATAAAGATAAAACAGAGGGCCGGGCACAGTGGCACATGCCTATAACCCCAGTACTTGGGAGGTTGAGGTAGGAGTATCTGAGGTTCAAGGCCACTTCAGCAACTTAGTGAGACCCTGTTTCAAAATAAAAAAAATAAAAAGGGCTGAAGGGGTAGATTGTAGGCAGAATGTTCCTGGGTTCAATTCCTAGCACCAAAAACAAAAGCAAACAACAAAAAAAAAAACACATGAGAGCCGGGCGTGGTGGCGCACACTTGTAATCCCAGTACTTGGGAGGTTGAGACCGGAGGATCCAGGTTTGTGGCCAGCCTCAGCTACTTAGTGAGGCCCTCCGCAGCTTAGTGAGACCCTGTTTCAAAATAAAGAATAAAAAATAGGGCTGGGGGTGTAGCTCAGAGGTAGCATGCCCCTGGGTTCCATCCCTAGTTCAGCAAAAAATAAATAAATAAATAAACATATGAGGAAAAACCTAAGAGAAGTTCCAGGTGACTAGATCTTAGTCCAGTGCTGACATCTTATACAACTGATGCTGTGTCTTTATCGCAAATATTTTTATTTGCTGAGAGTCATATGGCTTTAATGTATTTAAATTTAGTCAGGCACATAAGCTTTTATATTAATGCACTCATTCTTTTGACTTCTTAAAATTTTTTTTAACATATTAGGACCCATGTATAATTTTGCCCACTTTTTATCTTGCCTTGCCAATCAAAGATATTAATTAAAAACACCTGTCATCTATTATCACCATTATTTATAAATGAAAGTGTTTAATGTCTCAAAAGGATATACTGTGGCCTTTTTCAAAGACTGAATTTTGCTTTATAAAATCACATTGGGGATGGGGGTGTAGCTCAGTGGTAGTGGTAGAGCGCTCACTTAGCATGTGCAAGGCCCTGGTTCAATCCCCAGCATTGGAAAAAAAAATCACATTAACTTAGTTTTGGTCATATATTTACCACAGACAATTGAAATTTCTTCATGGACTGTCAAAAGCCTGTACACAGACGCATGGAAACCGTTGATTTTAATTCTTTGCTCATAAATGTATTATAAGCTGGGAAATATTTACCTTCATCTTTCTATACCTAAAAATAGCTTTTTTACTTCTCCATTCAATGACTACATATTATGCTTGTGATGTGTGGAAGCCACTCTGAAGAACCCCCAAACCTGTAGGACCTGGTACCTGACCTTTGACCTGGTGATGCCACATCACAGAATCAGGTAAATCTTGTGTTCTTTGCACCGTGTGTTTTATATTTATTAAAGTACTAAGGCCAGCGGGGTTCATTTTTAGGTATAGCTTAATTCCTTTCAGGTCTCAACCTTATGTGTCTTTACTAATAGACAGCCAAACTGTTAGCAAGGTTGATTCTGATCGTGCTAGAAAACCAGATGTAGTGTTGTAAGGGGTGAAGCTAATCACAGCCCATAAAGGGACCATTATGGGAGAGTGTGAAGATTGTAGCATCTTGTGAATAAGAGCCCAGCCACACGTGGTCCCATCACCCCTGGGGGCTGTCCTTCTGGCTCTTCACTTGAGACTTCTCTCTCTAGCCCCCTTTGAGCAAGTGGCTGGGGAAGCACCTTGGTTATTTCAGTGTTCTCTGATGTGTCTAGCCCCCAGAGCTGTGTTCTTAGAATGTCTAAATTTCATCAGGACCATAAGATGATTATGTTCTCACTACAAATGGATTGTGAACTAAATGCATTGGGTTGGCAGCCAAGATCAATAGGTTTTCCTCTTCTTTTTTTTTTTAAGTTACCTTTGGCAGACATTCTCCCCATCAGAGCTCAGCATAGAATACAGTTTTCTGCACTTACCTACTGGGCAAAATTACCTCCAACTCATTGCTAATTTGGCTCAAGAAGAATACCTCATGTTTTTTAAAAAAAATACACCGAGTAATGTTTGAAGGTTTTGAAGTTATCAAGTAAGAAAGGAAGTGTTTAAAACCCAAAACTAAACAACAATTTCCCCCTCACACACATCCGAGGAACCTCTACATTATTTTTAAGCCTTTCTTTCAACTACAAACAAATTAACACAGGCATGCAAAAGCAACCTAATAGTTCTACTATAATTTCATACATCAAGACTCTTGAGGAACCAATATATTTTGGTTTTCTTCCAACTTTTTTTGTCCTGAAAGCTTGTTTTACAACAAATAAAATAGGTTCAGGGTATAGCTCAGTGGTAGAGTTACCTACCATGGGCAAGGACCTGCGTTTGACCCACAACATCACACACACACACAAAAAAGTTATATATATTTTCCTCCTGAAGTTCCTCTCTGCAGTATCTTTCTTAAGTGGATGTCAGGTCTTAGTTTGGCTAATTGATAATGCTAACTCCCACTTTTTTTTTTTTAACATGCAAGCATTGGGTATGAATGAGGGTCATTTAAGGAAACCACCTCAGAAATGGGTTTCTTCTTACATATACACAGATTTTGAAACACTATTGTCAGGAAATACAAGCAATCCCTGAAACTTTTTCCTCCTGGATTATCAGAGTCTGAGACAATTGATGACTTACATCAGTCGTTCATTTTAGATTCTTGGAGCCCACAAAAATCAATAGTTTTCCATTATCAGGTCCAGCTGGGTCACTAGTCTGTCAATGAGCTGTTACAATTGCTGTACAGGGGTGAGCCTGACCAGTCAATTGCTGCTGACAAGAGGAAAACATGCTGACAGCCACGGGAACAAGTCAGAACACAGATTTGCACTTCAGTCTGCCATCCAAAGAGACTCAGAGCAAGGCCATTTTCAAGACACAGGGCACACTCCCTGGGAGGCCTGGGGGCGGGGCTACCACCCTCTGGTTTGATAGCACAAGTGCCTAAGGGCCTGTCCTGGCTCTAGCCAATCACCTCCTGTAGAGGCTATCTGTAGTCACTGCCTTTGTTAGAAAGCAAGTACTAGCCATAATTGTCCCCAAACAAATCACATTGTGCCCAGAACAAGATAGGAGGGAGGAAGCCTACTTTTACTATCATGGACTCAGATGATACTATACATATTTATAGAATATAAAAACCGAAAGAGAAAGAAAATGGGCCAAAGTCACTGAATCCAAACAAATGCGATTAAGCATGTTGTAAATAAATATTGACTGTGGACAGAAGGTCCATTGGTGTTGGTACATAGGCTATACCCTTGTTGCTCCATTTATAATAGAACATTATCTATACTTTGATCTCAATGTGAGCTATTTAACCAAAACAAGCTTTCCTCATTGATGTTTCATCCACAGCCCTCTGTCAGATGACAGCAAGAGGAACTGAGGTTTAGTCTTGCCCTGCCCATAATTAGGAAGTGGGGCATAGAGTGGTGAGCTTGGACAAGTGTGTGTGTGTGTGTGTGTGTGTGTGTCTGTGTGTGTGTGTGTGTCTGGTACTGAGGATTGAATGCAGAGGTGTTCTCCTGGGAGCTACACCCCCAATCCTATTTTATTCTTTATATTGAAACAGAGTTTCACTAAGTTGCTGGGGGCCTGACTGAGTTGCTGAGACTGGCTTCAAACCTGTGATCCTCCTGTCTCAGCCTCTCAGATACTGGGATTACAGGCATGTGCTACCATGCCAGGCTTGGACAAGTATCTTAACAGCCCCACATAATAAAATGGAGACTTGCCTGCCTTGCCTATTACATCACAAGGCTGTCATGAGATTCAAAATGAGATCAGTCTGGAGTGAACTCTGTCTGAGTAAGGAACTTCGTGTGTGTGTCCTTGCTATCCACGCAGCAAGAAGTTTGCAGGCAACTGGAAGAAGTCCTGATGTAGAGGAATTCATTTTCGGTCTGGACTGAATGCTGTGCTTCATTAGCTGAATACACAGATGATCTCTAAAGGCCACCATGAGTGAATGCCAGAATTTAGAGGACAGCTCAGAAGTCTCAATGGGTTTTATGGCTCTCCTTAATTCACAGAGAAGAGGATTTAGAGGCTAAACCATGGAGGACACATATCATCTGCGTTCCTGCCTGCTGAAGGGCTTCAAAAGCATGGTGAATTTGTACAGTGCTTGGAACTCCTCATGTTGGTTTGATTTCAGACATCAAACTTAAGAGCTTGAAAGATCAATATTTTGAATTTGTTTCAATATTATGATTTTTAATGTTCCACTTTTATTAACATCTTTCAAATATTAAATTATAGCCTTTCCCCCGCCCCCAGTGCCTCCAGTCTTGGGTTTGGATCATTTGGAAGTCAACATTCACTTGTGTTCCATCATCAAAGCTGGTAATCAACTGTATTACTGGAAGCCAACTAACTAGGTTTTTTTTTTAAATATATACTACCAAAAATCATTTTCTTTAAATGAATAATAAAAAAACTAGTTTTAACGAGAGCAAATTTACTTGTAATTAGATGAACCAGTCTTATGTCTTCCAGCACTTGGAAGCATGGAATTCATCAGAACTCTCATAGCATTAATTAAAAAGAATTTATGTTTTTTTAATAAAATGCTTCATGTTTTAGCTCCTTTATTCCTCCACCAAATGTGCTTATGTGGGGGCTGAAGGGAATTCAGGTTAATATGTTGACACACTTAACAATGCAGGGTCATGTTGCACAATACGCTTCACTGGTTTGGTGCAGTACACCCCCTGACAGGGCCTAATCAGCCCCTGCCCTAAAGGCAGAGGGAAAGAGAGGATTTTAATTACTGCTCTGCATGCAAGTTTGCCAGCATTAAATTGAGACATAATTAGGCCTCTGAATTTTAATAATTGTCCTAGCTAATTGGGCAGACAAGTACGTTATGCGGCATGCAGTGATTAGATAATTAGTATTTCCAAATGACAAAATTGGGCTCTTGATTACAAATTCTACATGAAGGGGGAAAAAGGTAGCAAGCAGATCTTTACAAGTCTATTAAGGGAGAGTTTAGCGATGTTGGTAATTTAAAGTCCATTAGGAAGCAACATTTCATTCTCAGAGCTTGGGTGTTTGGGACAAGGGCCTCTGGCCTACTCAGCCTCCTGTTCAAAGCTCCTCCCCAGGGTGCTCTGCTTATTTTGGGGTCTGTAGTATCTAACCTCTACCCCTCCTCCCACCCACTCCAGTTTAGCAGCCATCACTGACCTTGGGAAAGTCTCTTTGGCTAGGGGGCAGGTGATAACTCTGAAAAAGAAATCATAGGATATTAGGAAGGGTAGAAGAAAGTAGAGATAATCTACCCAGATGAGAGTATCCACTGTGTCCATTGTGGCTTTCTCTTGTAAACAGCTGTTCTTTTAATCTCTTCCCAGAATTCACCATTCTCCATTAAAATCTTTTTGGTGGAAAAAGATTAAATCAGGATCTGATATATATATATATATATATATATATATATATATATATATTTTTTTTTTTTTTTTGGTACTGGGGATTGAACCCAGGGGCATTCTACCTCCAAGCTACACCCCCAGCCCTATTTTTTATTCTTTCATTTTTTTGAAACAGGGTCTCACTAAGTTGCAGAGGTCCTCATTAAGTAGCTGAGGCTAGCTGTGAACCAGCGATCCTCTTTTCTCAGCCTCCCAAGTACTGTGGATTACAACCACACCCGGCTAGGATCTGAAATTTTTGAGGTATTATATTATTGGGGTGAAAAGTACAGGCACTGGGGACTGGTCTGGATCTGAGGTCATTACTTACGAGGTGTGTGACCTAGGATAAATTAATCTCAAGTCGCAGTTATCTCATTGGCAAAATAAACAACCTTCCCCATTAAGATTGTTGACAGGATTAAATAAGTTAATGCATATAATTTTTTTGTGTGTTTGTGGTACTGGGGTATTGAACCCAGGGGCATTCTACTTCTGAGATACACCCCCCAGCCCTATTTTATTTTATTTTATTTATTTATTTTTTTTTTTTTGCGGTACCGGGGATTGAACGCAGGGGCATTCTACCTCTGCGCTACACCCCCGGCCCTATTTTTTTATACTTTATTTTGAAACCAGGTCTCACGAAGTTGCAGAGGGCCTCACTAAGGAGGGAGAGAGAGAGAGAGAGAGAGAGAGAGAGAGAGAGACAGGGAGAGAGAGAGCGAGAGCTGAGGTTGGCAGCGAACTCGGATCCTCCGGTCTCCGCCTCCCAAAGTACTGCGATTACAAGCGTGCGCCACCACGCCTGGCTCCTATTTTATTTTTTTATTTTGAAACAGGGTCTCACCAAGTTGCTGAGGGCCTTGCTAAGTTGCTGAGGCTGGTCCCAAACCAGCAATCCACCTGTCTCAGCCTGCAAAGTGCTGAGATTACAGGCATGCACCACTATGCCCAGCTAATAATGCATATAATTTAGCATAGTGCCTGGCATGGAGTAAGTGCGCAATAAATATTGCCTATGAATTAAATGCAAATTAAAGCAATAACATGGAAAGGTACAACATGAAGGTGCTGGGTCTGGCCCTTCACTGTGCCAGTCCTCAACTGAAGCATGTGTCCCTAGCCCCATTGTTTTCTGAGAGAGAAACATGGTACCCCTTTTGTGCAGAGGATAGCCCATTGGCAACAGCTACCCCTGCAACTCAAATGCCCAACGAGACTTCCTTTTTCCCCATTTTTCAAAAGTTGTCATTGCAGACAGGCTCTGCCACACAGAAGACATGGGGGCAGTTAACCTAAGAAGAATAGGGTATAAATTTTGCATCTTACCCTCATAGTTTGCAACTCACTCTGCACAAATGTAACATAACAAACAGGCCTACTTCTGGCTACTGAATTTTCTCACAATCAGTTATCAGTAGGCTGGGCTCTAGAGCTATATTTTTCAGGCAAAAGGAATATTAAGTGGATGCAAACCAGAACCTTCCTAAACATTATTCATAGGTGGTTCACAGATGACTATCTGATGAAAGTTTGTTAGGGGAAATTCAGAAGTGTTGGATGTATATTCCTGACCATTGAGGATGACTATAAGGAAAATAAAGTCTCCATGGTTTGGTCCAGTCAAGATAGCCTACCAGACTGAATCAGCATTTCTTATGACTTCTTTAGAACTTTGTGATATCTCATTTATGAATGATGGAAGAGATTCCAGTGGTGAATACAACGCTTTCTCCATGGGCAAACTTCACATGACCCTGACATAATTTCTATAGTTCATCATCACCTAAACGTAGAGAGCAGGTCAACACCTTGAGACCTGAGGAAGAAGAAAGGAGATGTAAGATTAAGTGAAGAATGCAAACATTGTTAGAAGCTTAGAAGCAGAGTAAGGTGTTCTTGAGGGTGGGCGGGAAGACAGAAAGACTGAGTGGTCCTTATGCCTGATCTGTATTTACCCAATAAGGAAACCTCTCCTCTGGGGGCTGCATGTCTACCTGTCCTTCTCTGGGACTCTGCTCACATGGTCACTCATGGCCGGTGAGTTGGAGCGTCGTGGTGCAGAGCTCAGACCCTCACTGCACTTCCCAGGTGCCAAGACGAAAGACGATTGGGTGGGGGGATAACTGTCATAAGGATTTTCCCTGCCACACAATGCTAAAGCTTCTCTCCCTCTCTTTCTTGAAGAAGTGCGTTTATGACTGATTGCTCAACACCTTGTTGGTTCTGATTGCAGAAAACACACCTTATAAATATATGATAACCATCCTGTAATAGAGAGTGTGACAATTTATTTCACAGTGCGTTTCAGGCTGCTAATTGATCGTTTCAGTCCAAAGACGGTTTGGAATAAATTATAGCCATCAAAAGGATATCACAGCTCATTTTGGTGGAAGGGCTTCCACGTCGCTTCGCGTTCGTCTCCCGGAGAGGGCTGATGGCCCCCGGCGGGCAGAGGCGAGGGGAGGGAGGGGACGAGGGAAAGGAGGCCAGCGGGCGTGGCCGGGAGGCGGGGCGTGGCCGGGAGGCGGGGCGTGGCCGGGCGGGCGGCGGGGGCGTGGCCGGGCGGCGGGGCGTGAGCGGCGCGCGCGCGGCGGGGGCGTGGCTGGGCGGCGGGGCGTGGCCGGGCGGCGGGGCGTGGCCGGGCGGCGGGGCGTGGCCGGGCGGCGGGGCGGGGGGCGTGGCCAGGCGGGCGGGCGGGGGCGCGCGGCTGCAGGTCCGCGGCCGGACGGTAGAGGCCTCCCTTCCGAGGCGGCGGCGCCCGGGCGGCGCGGAGCTGCGGCCGGCTCGGCTCCCAGGCGAGAGCCAGCGTGTGGCTCCCCGCGAGGTCCCGCGCGGCCGGGCGCAGCACGGGCGTTTCCCACGCCCTCCTCCCCCTGCAGGCGGCAGCGCCCGGGCATCTGAGGTGAGAGTCTCCCCCGGGCCGAGGGCCCTGCTGGGGCGGGCGCGGGATGTCACCTGCCGGGCGTCCCCTGGCCGGCCGGCCGCGGGCTGGCCGCGGGCTCTCGGGCTCGGAGGCGTCGCGGCCCCACGGGGGCATCGTGTGCGTGGGGCCCGCGGCTCGGTAGCTCCGCTGCCCCAGGAGAGGGCGTGGGGAGGCGACGCGCGGGGCCGGGCGCGGGCCGGGTCAGCGGGTCACGCGGGGTCACGCGGGGTCACGCGCTGCGACACGGCGACAGCGACAGCCCTGAGCCGGGGCGCTTCGCCGAGGCCAAGCCCGGAGGTCCAGGTCCTGCCCACCGCGGTCGGGTCCGGCCCCAGCCACCCCGGGACGGCCGCGCCCTCCGACCCCTCGCCTCGATCTCAGTCCCAGCAAGACTGCGTGTCATTGTGTGGTCCAGGAGAAAGACCCAAGGCCTGTCCTTGGATGGGATTTGAATTTGAAAAAAAAACTGCCCTACTCCTGTCGCCGCTGGCCTTTGCCTGTCTGGCTGCCCCCGACCCCGCCCACGAGAGCCCCAGGCCATCTTCATCCCTTCGTAAATTAAAACACGAGAAAAATCGAGGCCCTTCAGCTCACGCGGAGCATGCCCCCGCATCCCCAGTGCTCAACGCCAGCCTTTGCACCGCGTCCGTAGTTTTTGAGTCCTCTGTCACGCTAATACATTATGTCAATCTAGGGCAGGGATGTTTCCATGCAGGAGATTTTGACAGCAATCATCATACCAAGCTATTATGAAGTGTGATGTCAGTGCGTGCTGGAAGGACGGATAATATATAAACCAGTTCTTGACACAGTATCTTACAAGGAAACATCTGAGGCCATCAGTATGAGGCATTTTAATTCACACGCTAAAAATATTTTGTGTTTGGCTGACATCTTTCAAAATGCTGAACGAGGTAGTAGCATTTATCATTTTGTAGGTATTTATCAATGTACTCACAAAAGTCTCCGTAGGAAGGAGGAGGGTTTTCTCTTTTTCCTATTCTATCATGAACTGAGGAAGAGATGTTCTGTGACCTCCTAAATAGTCCATAGTGAAGGAGAAAGATCTATTTATGAGACCAAACATTTTCTAAAACTGGAGTAATTGGAAGTCAATTCCAAATCTAAGTAAATGCTTTAGGCTTGACATAATATAGTAGCCAAAAGCTGTATTTACATGAACCAAATCCTGTGGGAGGCTAAACTATGGGAGTTAGTTTTACAATAAACTCCATATATATTGACCCAAGATATGTTTTTTCTTTTCTTCCATCTATCCACTGAATATCAAGTATTTATTCACTATTTATTATAGATATTTCACTCTACTTTGCTATTGAACATAATCCCTATAGGCATTTAATCAATAATTGCTAAAATGTGCTAAGATATGTATATTTTCACCTAGCTACAAGAAACTCAAGGAATATTATTAGGAAAGAGTTAAAAACTGTGGCCTTTCATTTACACACATGGAAAATTGTATTAACTACCTTCAAGTAGTAAGTCAAGGGAATAAAATAAATTAGGAATCAGAAAGTGTTCTCCAGCTTATATCCTATTCACAGTGCCATGATTTGTTTTCTCTTTAAAACTTTTAAAACAAAGTTTAAGGGACTTACGTGATTGAAAGGGCTTTCAATTATTTTAGAATGCAAAAATTTCCAAAAAGTTCTTGCTCTGTATATGGTATGCTGGACTAGCTCATTTTATGTGGTTTTTAATGAAAGCATGATATTTTTACTCAAAATCAAACCATATATCTTTTTTTAATCCAACCTGAAGAATTGCCTACAATTAAGTCAAGCAAAACCAATGAACACCACATCCCAACTAGTTATGCATATACCTGCTTAAAATTGAGTTAATAAAATAGGAAAGCATACCCAGTATATTTATTTGTAGTGATAATTTTTATTAGGTAATATGTGAAATTATTCAAAACAGTGCTTAGATCCTTGAATATCAAAACATGTTGTGTGAAATCTGCAAATGAACTTAATTACTATAAAATTTTGTGAAGTACAATAATGTAAGCCAAGATTTTAGGAAAAATTTTTGTCCCTAACCCTAATATTATGCTGTAGGACTGAAATTATATAATCAAGACATGACTCTAAACTAATGTCTGTGTTTTAACAATTATACCTGAACTCACAAATATATTTTAGTCATATGTCCTCATTCAACTAGTCATCTTGGCAGGCTGTCACTTATTAGAATGATGTTTCCATTACTCAAACCTCTCTTGTAGCTAGCTCTTCAGTGGGCACCGTTTTCAGCACTTGGAGATAGCAAGCAAGTCATCTTCCTTTAGAGTCCTTGAGAGCTCTGAAGAAGGTGAGTGATCAGGTCAGGGTAATATAATTTGAGATCAAACTAAGTTGAAAGACAATTAGATGGCTTTCTTGAGTGGATCTTAAACTAGTTCTAAAGTTATTCTACCAACATACTTTGAACAATGGCAGCACCATTAGAATAAGAGTAGCTGCTAAGGGGGAGCTTTAACAAAAGTGCTAAAATCTCTTTGTCAATGAGTTGCTAATTTAACAGTCATGTACATGTATAGTACATTGTTATGCACTGTAGAGACATTACTTCAGAAAGGTATATTTCTAAGAATTTGGTTGGTTGTGTGTGTATATGTGTGTGTGTTTTAATGTGATACTGGGGATTGAGTCCAGGGGCGTTCTACCTCCAAGCTACACTCCCAGCCCTTTTTATTTTTTGTTTGGAAATGGTCTCACTAGGTTGCTGAGAGTCTTGAACCTGCAATCCTCCTGTCCTTCTGCCTCAGCCTTCCAAGTATTGGGATTACAGGCGTGCACCACCATGCCTGGTTCCTTTTTTTTAAATTTATTTTTTGTTTTGTAACAGGGTCTCCCTAGGTTACTGAGAGTCTCATTAAGTTGCTGAGGCTGATCTTGAACCTGCGATCCTCGTTTCTCAGCCTCCCAAGTACTGGGATTACAGGCATGCGCTATCACGCCTGGCTGGTTGGTTGATTCTTCATTTTATGAGTTCACAATTCTGGTATGATTTAAAAGGCTATTAAGTCTTAGAATATGGAATTGTGTGGGAGAAATTCAAGATATCATGGCTAAAATTGGGGTTGCCCTATATAATTCCACAGAATTGGTGCTCCATTTTCCTTGAAATGTAAAAGAATCATACTCAGCTAAGAAGTCAAACTTAACTTGTATTCTATCTAGTGAGTGAATCTATTCCACCATTACAAAAAATTATACATGAGGTCTAACCTGTGAGCTAAAACATTTGTAATTTTTAGTAGTCAATTGTGAATGTAGACCCCAAAGTACATATGTAGTACAATTATTTTGTACTATTGTAAGTTAATAATATGCTACCTACTGTATAAAATACAGAATCATGAAACTCCTAACATAGTGAATTAAAACTCTTATTATGGTATTCAAGACCAGAATATTCTGGGAGAGGGGGTAGAAAGGCACCAAAGGAAAACAGTCAAGAAGAGATAAATCGTGGGGTTTTTGAATTATAATTATTGAAATACTCTGGGAAGGATTTATAATTGCTTTCCAAAACCACTAGAAAACAATTTAAAATTTGAGGAAATACTGCAAATTCAACTCTAATTGAGATTACATGGATAACCAAGAAAAGCAGAAAGAATATAACTAGCTGAGTAGAATTTTTTTCTGAGAGTTCAGGTCTAATATATTAGAGGGCCATGAGCTCATTAGTGATTAGCAGGAATCCAGACCATAATGATCAGGAGAGATCAAGGCTAGTGGACAAAGATGAAAGTGCTTTCCTGTTTAAATGTTACAAATGTCCATGCTCTTACACACGGAAGGTCATCTAACAAAGAAATAGGGCAATAGTCCCAAAATAATTAAGTTTCCCCCTTTCACACCAGAGTTATATTGGATATGGAGACTAACCAAGTTTGAGTTGAAACAAAATAAATGTCCTTATTCAGCCACTTATAAAGTCTGGAACTTAGTCCTGTTTGTTTTGATGAGCTTGGTTATTGTGCTGAAATCAAGAGAAGTGGACCTGATACTAGGGATGGGCCCTGGATACTAGGGATGTATAACCAGCTAAAAGGTCATTGAACAAGGTGGGCAGACCCAATTCTAGATCTTTTCTGTGAAAAGACCATGTACTGTTTGACCATTAGGTAGACAAAACAGCTTCTGTTAGGAATACAAGGGAAGATCAGGTACTCAGCAAACCCTCCATAAATAATGACAATTGTGGGAAAACAGTTGATAGTGATTTTTAACCTTCCTTTTGAGATAGCCTAGTCATGATGCCTGCCCATCTTCTATAGATTTAGGAGTCATCCAAATATTTTAATATTTAAGTTTAAATATTGAATTTTGTGTGTAATTATTATAACTTCAGGAATGAGGCAAGTGAGCTCTTTGTGTGGTTCATGTAGTTGTAATAGAAGGGTATAGCTTGAATCCCTTCTCTTTCAGATAGAGATGTTCCTAGCTTTAGATTTATAAAATTCATATGTAGAATGGAATAAGTGGGCTATTGCTCTAAGAATTTCAAAGTATCATGTGGTGGAGTCCTCAACCAGGAGTGAGGACTAGGTTTACCATGTACCAATTGTATAACTTGAGAACATTTTAGCTTTCCTCATAGACAAAATGCATAGAGTAGTAATACCCACTTAGTCTACTTCACAGAGTAGTTTGAGCTTCGCCTGAGGTGAAGTAAACTGAAGAACTTGGTTTATCAAATGCCATTCATGTGCAGGATTTAGTGTACTGCAACACAGATTTTGTAGATTAAGGTAGGGATTATACTCCTTGAAATGTTCAGATATTTAAACCAGAATCTAAAGATGGAAACATACTTGGGAACTTGGGAGAATAGACTAGTTTTAGCATGGATACTAGAGACAAATGAGTAATACGGTACTGTCATTCTTTCTTTCTCAGATTAATAAGAGTTACCATATCAAGAAAGTTTTTTTTTATTTTGACACTTCCTAAAGACCTGTTGCATGTGAAGAAAATAGATAACTTCCTTGATACTATCAAGCCCAGATCTGCAGTATTGACACTAAAGGGGCAACCTCCTTTTGGAGAGAACTGGTCAGACTTCTGGGCCTCAATTCTTGCATTCTCAAAGGTTCTTCTTTTCTTAGCAATTTCTTTTTTTTTTTTTAAACAGTTGTTTTTTTTTTTTTCATGTGGTACCAGGGATTGAACCCAGGGGCATTCTACCTCCGGTCTACACCCCCAGCCCTACTTTTTTTATTCTTTATTTTGAGACAGGGTCTCACTAAGTTGTGGAGGCCTCACTAAGTAGCTGAGGCTGGCCGTGAACCGGATCCTCCGGTCTTGGCCTCCCAAGTACTGGGATTATGAGCGTGCGCCACCACGCCCGGCTTTTTCTTAGCAATTTCATTAAACCTTCTGGCCAGGTTCCTGAGGTTCTTAGAAAAGAAGGAGCTGGCTTGAATGCCACATATTGGCTTAACTGGTCAGTTATGAACTTTTTTAAAAAAACAATTGTTACTCTTTCCACAATATCAACCCATTTGTGCCACAGAGACAAGACCCCTGACCCCTTTTAGGCCATTGTTTATATCTTTCATTTTCTCCTACTTTCCTCTGTTTATTTAAAAGATACTAAGGATGGAGGGGGAAGGAAAATTTGCCTATCTCATGGAAATGCCAGTATAGATACTGAGAAGATCATTGGCTCCCACCAACATATAGGGTCATGGCCCCTAGAAAGGTGAGGAAAGTGGAATATTCTTTTTTTTTTTTTTTGTGGTACAGGGGATTGAACCCAGGGGCATTCTACATCCGAGCTACACCCCCAGCCCTATTTTTTATTCTTTATTTTGAAACAGGGTCTCACTAAGTTGCGGAGGGCCTCACTAAGCAGCTGAGGCTGGCCATGAACCTGCGATCCTCCTGTCTCAGCCTCCCAAGTACTGGGATTACAAGTGTGCGCCACCACACCCAGCTTGAAAGTGGAATATTCTAAGGTGGGTATACACTGTTGAATTTCTGGATCTAACCTACTAAAGAGTAAAAACAGGGCCTTTTCTCCAAGGTTATGGTTAGAGGAGTATTTTCTGGAGGTTTGTTGAATGTCTCCACACAGTGGCATTTCATTAATTCACATTGGGTGAGGAGTGATGTGTTTGAGACAAAATAATGTAGTGGCCAAGGAAAAGAGGCATTGGATTCAGATAATCTGTGTTTGAATATCATGTCTGCAACTTATTAGTTGAATGGTTTGGGCAAATTTCTTAGTCTCCCTGAGCCCCAAGTTCTGTAAAGATAACTGCAAAATGGCAATAATAACTTGTAAAGATTGTATAAGGCACTAATTGGGTACTTAACAAATGGGAACTATATTATTAGGCTTTGAGGGAGGAATATAAAGAAATATAGAGCAAATTCCCATCTTCAAGGAGCTTATGCTCTGGTTGGAAGGGGTCAAATAAAAAGAAAACTGACAACACAGGGCAGAAAATTGTAGTGCCAAGTCAGTGCTGCAGATAATGAAGAGTTATGCAGTCTGCCAAGGACTGGGATGGTGGCAAAAGGTTTCAAGACAGAAGTGGGAATTTCTCTCTGTGTTTGCAGGCTAGGTGGGATTCAGATACGCAGAACAGAATTGAGAAGATATCCTAGATGGCAAGGGGCAGGAGTGATCAGAAAACACAGTACAGCAGGGGTGGGGGTAGGCCAGCGTAGGAAGTACACCAGCTTTTGAACCAGACTGACAGTCCTAGGAAGAGTCCTACCTCTGCTGTGAGACAAGTACCTTAACTTCTTTAGCTTTAATTCCTGTTGCCTTAAAATTGGTATAAGTTGAACCCATTGCATTAAATTGAAGACATTAAATGAGAGAATGTTTGTAATTCCTAACATGCTGCCTGGCACCTTCAATAAAATAGATAGTTAATGTGATGTTTTCAGGGAACAATGAGAGAGCTATTTGCCTGAAGAACTATATTGCCTCATGTAGGCTAGTAGTGGGAAACAAACCAGAAAGGCCAATTAGTGCCTATGGTGATGGTGGGGAGGAGGCTTGAGGCCAGTTTAAGGACCTGGACTGTTATAGACAATCAGAGCTATCAAGGCTTTCAGTAAACTGGGAGTTTAGGACAGATAATCTCAAAGCACTGTGAAGGCTGTATTGGAGGAAGGAAGGGATTCGCTCTTGCGTGTGTAAGGTGATCAGGGTCTAGAGTAGGATAGTGGCAGGGTTACCAGACCTCATCTCCTAAGCTGCTTTACAGCTTAGGGCTCAGCAGTGTAGAGTGAGGGGGGGCTTTTTTGTTTGTTTTGTTTTGTTTGTAGACTCAGTATTTAGTGTCAGTTGTCCAGAGTAAAACTAGGATAGATCCACAACTCTGGAAAATTGAACTTACTCAGTATACAGGGACTTTTATAAAAGGTAGGAGTAACTTTGATGCTAAGTAAATCCTATAGCTTGCTTTAGCTTGTAAAATAGCCCTTTAAAATAGCCCCTTTTTTCCCCTTTCCATGGTTAATTCAGATTATGAGTGTGTCTATGGCTGGTTTTCAGGGAGACACAAGTACAGATTATTTGTAGCTATATGGAGTTTGAGGTCAGGATTTTCATAACAAGAGAGACACTGGGTAAATGGGGAGGACTCAGCCAGGCAATTTTGGTGACTTTATTTGGTGATAGTATAATTTGTATGATAAAATTCTGTCCTCTTTCTGGGGTTGAGGAGTGATTTAATTAAAAACACAAACCTGTGAAATAGTTTTGGGTTCTAGGGAATTCATTTGTACTGTCTCACATTCTCTTGCCACCTCTCTCTTTTTTTCTGTCCATAGCAATTTTGTAGTGGGAGAGTACATGGTAGATAATTGTATTAAAGAAAGAAACCCATACCGATTACATGGACACCAGTTTTAAAAACATTAGGAAATCCTAACTGTGGTTGGCCTTAAACATATTACATAGGAAAAATAACCTGACCTGAACTTAATTGTTTCTCAGAGCTTTGTTGTTTTCCCATTTGGCCATAAGAGCCACATCATGGTAATGCTAATAGCTTTGAGGTACCTGACTGGTGCATTGCTTCTCTTGCAAGGAGATGCACATGAAAGGGGACTGTAGGCAGTGGTTGACAAAGGAAAAGGTAGGCCCTGTGAGGTTGGAGGCAAAGCAAACTGGCTTAGCCCTGTCCAAGGGTAAAGAGTGTATTTCATTTCTCATCTCCTGAATTTATTTAAATTGTCCGCTGGGGTGGGGAAGAAAGAAAGCATAATGCTATAAGGTTTATTAAGATGCAAACATGCAGATTATATTAAGGTCCTAGCACTCTGCTTTTCACTCTAGTTTGGAATCAGAAGACAGCCAAAGAGGCCCAACTCAAGGGAAGGGAGGGAGGAAGCAAGAGTCCCCACTTTTAATGAAAGAGTTTGTGAAATATATGTATCTATTGTTTTTGGATTTTGACATCCATGCCGCCATGAGGGATCATCCAAAGTAGTTCCTGGCTGACACCCTGGGCTGGGGGTTTGGACCAAGAGCAGGTAGCATTGGGAGCAGGTCTTCAGGGGCTGTTGGCATTGATTTTGATGAGGGGCCTCATCAGAGACTGCCCTCCTCTCTTCCATAAGTGACTGGTGTTGGAGAGGGCCTCCACGCAGAATTCAGCCTTGCCCCTCTTCCAGCCTCTGTCTTCTGCTCTGCAGCAGGACCTCTCTTTCTCTCTTCCCCCTTTTTTCAATTAAATGAATTAATTACCAGGCATTTAACTTTTTGCCAGAGTCTTTCATTCTGCCCAGAGTTGTTGCTGAGCGGCAAAGGGAAGTAATAACATTCGCAGTGAGGGGCAAATCCTGTTAATGAACAAATTAAAGTTCAAACAGTGATTCAAGTTCACAACCTCTCCGTGGCTCTTCTCTTTAATAAGAGTTATACATGTTACTTTCCTTGCTCTTTTCTCCCTTTTATTACTTTTTAAGCTTTTCATCAACACTGCCGGGGCATATTTGAGGCTCCCAACCTTTCAGCCCTGACAAGGACTTGAGCAGTTATAATCCTGTCTTAATTTGGCAACTTTTGTAAAACACATAAAGGGCCCAGGGTCACCTTTGGTCGCCAAGGCCTCGGGTGACCCTATAGTTTCCACCTCCCGCCAGAGCTGCGTGGGCTGCTTGTCTATTATTGGGACCCCTCTGGCAGTCAGGATCAGATGACTTCCCACCCTGAGGCACAGCCTTGCAGGGCCAGTCCACTAGTGTTGGAGCCCCTGGTCGCTCAGTTTCCCCCCCAGCTGTCTCCTTCTTCCAGCTGGTTGCAGCACTGGGGGAGAAGGACTAGTGAAGGGGGGAGGGGTCTCTGAACTAAAAGTTGGGAACCTATATAGGGAAATGGGTTTGAGGTAGGAAGAATTCCTGACACCCTCTGCACCAGACTACCAAATGCTGCTGGCCACGCTGAGGACGCCTTGCCATTCTAGGCACACGAGGCCCAAGCCTCAGTCCTGGCAGGAGGAGCCCCCGGGAGGGTCTGGTGCATTTCTACTTCCCTTTCCCCCCCCCCCCCTCTCTCTCTCTCTCTTTTTTTTTTTTAATGTGTGTGCATATATGTACACTGTGGATTGCGTGGGGGTATTTTCTACCTCAGCGCCTGGCTTCTCACCACCATCCCTGAGCGTGGCTAAATATAATCACCATGACAACTGCAATCTATGAGCATACACATAATAGAGATGAAATAGACAAAAGATTAGCATGCCATGAAAAGTACAATAAGTTTCTTATTTAGCATTTAGATAACTGTCTTTCCTTCGGAGCAAGCTTCAAAGTTGAAGCCAGTTTAGACCAAGAGGATTAATTCTTTCTCCCGCATGCTTCATTGAATCTCTCATTACCAAACTTTGTCTGTATTGATGTAAGATTTGATTGAAGATTAGAGCATTTAGCAAATCTTGCTTTTCTGCATGTATCAGGTCCTTTCAAGCACGGATCGCGGTGCCCAGTGGTCAATACCCTTACTTTTATCCAGTGTCTGCTTCATTTAAACTTAATCAACTCCATCAATGAACTGGAACAGGGAAACGTCCCTGCGGTAAGAATGTTGTGCTTTTGTGGGATAATTCTTTGCTCTTTCCCGATCCGTTGGCGTTAAACCTAAAATTGCACTATGATGAACTTTTTTTTTAATCAATATGATAATGACAATTGGGCCTGAACGCTCTGGTAGGACTTAGAGTAGAGCAGGATCTGGCCCCCATTACCAAAACAACTTCTCCTCTTGCAACAGTCCGACTCCTTTTGTGTGAGTTTAATACCTTTTCTTCCCTGACATTGAATATTGCTCAAGCTGGAAAATGATGCATCTTTGTAGGAAAGGCTCGTCTGTCACAACCAGAAAGTGAAGCAGACCGATTGGTTGTGTGAATTATCTGACTTGCTGCAGTGAATTATTTGCACTGTTTCCCTACCTAGTCAACAAGTTCCTGAGGTATAGTAGAGATCAATCAAAACTGACAGCCCGCGTGTGAAGGCTTTACTGTGTAAATCTGGCGCACTCATCCTGGCCATGCCGGCCCTGGCATCTGTATATCATTTTTATACTGCTACCAGTAGAGCAATTTCAAAAGTATTTGCAAGGAAAATGCGTGTCCCCATCTGTTCCTGGAAGCATAAATGTGCCACCTTCAGAGGGTTTTCACTGGTAATCATATCTTTAATGATCAACAGACTAGTGATATATACCTTTCCATAAAATGGGGTTTTCTTCACTTTATTGTGATTGGCTAGAATAAATAGCTTTTCCATATGTTAGGGAGATAAAATATAAGATTAGCAGAGGTCGTTTGTTGGATAGTAAACAAAAGAAACAATTCATTTCAAATAATCTTTGAAAAGAAGCAGTGACAAAATTAAGTTGCAATAACAGAGCATCTGAGGCCCCACATAAGGAAACAGACCTTGTTCCTCCTTGGAAAAGGAGCCGTTTAAGAGCAGAAACTCAGAGTCTTCTAGGGGACCCTGGTGGCTTATTGTGGGAGTCGGGGGAGGGAGAGGAGCAGGGGAGGGGAGGAGGGCTAGAATGATACTTGTTTGTTTCTACTTCTGTTGTAAGGTCCTCGTTCTTCTCCCTTATTTTACTTCCTCCTTGGTCACCCCACTGCAGCACCCTGGTAAGTTGGTGGGTGGTGCATTCAAAAGCAGGGAAATGCCACCCTGCTTTCTCCTCAGGGCCCTCGGTGAGGGCAAGGTTGTACAGCTACTTTAGAATAAAGGTTGGCTTCTTCCACTGGAAATTTCTCTTCCCTCACAGAAAAGGAGACTTTGGAGGGGGCAGAGCCCCCCCTTATGTTCCAAAGCCTAGCAAGAGTGGCTTTGGGACTCACCAGAGAACCCCCAGGAAATGGTTCTGGTGATCAAATCCCACCTGCCAAGGTCACAGTCCAAATGTAGTCAGTCGGTGCTGACTACCATCCTCCTCTTCCCACCCAGGCACACAGGGACTCCACACATGGTGCCAGGAGCCTTTTCTTCAAATGCAGCCCCTTTCTGTTCTGAAAGGCCATCCTGAAAAATTTGGAAGCTTTCCCTCCAGGATCCAGGGCCCAAAGATTTTGAGGCAGTGACTGCCTGCATAGGAATCTATCTCTAGCTCAGTTTTATTTCCAAGGCCTGGAGAGAACCTTTAGTCATAGGACACCAGAATTTCAACAGTGCCACAGTTTTCACGCTCTCCAGAAAATAGGTGCGAGCTATGTGGACCTGTTCCCTACAGATCTGGAATTAAGAGGGGTGGGGGTTCTCTGTAAACACCGACAACAGACCCAGTTAGTAGCTTATGATTACTCTCATTTTGTATTCTGTCCCGTTGTGTATTGTTATTGGCTTTGTTTTTCCTTGGGATGGTAGGGAAAGCTGTATCTTTTCTTCCCCCCTCCTGGTGTATATTCCACAGAATTCTTCCCTCTCTCCAAATGCCTGCTGCTCTCACTGCAGCAGGAGTGTGTAGCAGGAATGTGTGGATGTTAGTTTCAAAGTGGGAAATGTGGTCACACGTCCCATGCAGAAAGTGCCCATTAACATCCTTGACTTAACTTGTGTTAATTTTTAGGCCCCAGTGAGGCTTGGGAACAGACCATGGCCAGAAAAAGGTGGGTAAGTGATTATGGAAAGATTTTCCTTTAATATGTCCCTCTGAATTTTAGAAACGTAACCTTATAGGCTGGGTTGCACATAGGCAGACATAAATTTACAAGTAGATTACACTTTGTTTGACCTTATACCAGATTTGCTATAGTATTACAAGTAAGGCTAAAATAGAAGTCACTCGTTTCCACATTGTATTGTGATGCATTGCAGGTCTTTAGTGAATTTGCTAGCAAGGAAATTCTAGCGTATGTTGTGAATGAAACATGATTTGCACTCAATTTTAAAAATTGAGTTTCCCAAATTTTATGTATGTAAATTTGATACCATTTTTATTGATTTTCCGTTGCTTGTTTTCATAAACTGAAAGGAAGTAAAACAAAAAACCCCTCATTGACTGGTTTTGTGTGAAAGAGGTAAATCTGTGATGTCTGCTTCTTCCCTTCTCTAGGAGGATGCGGCTGTCGCTCTTCAGTTGGGACCATTTCACACTACTGTTCCCTGGGGATTCTATCTAACAAGCCTCTGCCAGGAACATTGTTATCCACACCAGAGTGGAAGTCACCTGAGGAGCTTCCCTTTGGACCTCATGTTGGCTGTGGCTCACAACCATAGAATTTAGGCATTCAAGAAGGGACTCAGGCCACCCACATTTCCAGAAACCCTAGATTGGAGCCATTTGAGAGTCTTTTGTTGGTTCAGAACCACAGACCCTGTGCACATGCACATCCATTGCAGAGATGGAAGTCTTGGCAACTACTGGACAAAGATTGAAAATTTTAAAACCACACACCATGTTTAAGGTGAAAATTACCTACACTGACAATGCTGTCTCTTCCCCTCCATAGTCTCACTGCCACCAAGCAACCTCAGTCAGTCCATGTTTATTTTACTGAAAATGTACTTAATCTCAGATCAACTATTAAGATATCTGTGTCTAAGAATAATTTATTCATCAATTTTATGAAAACAAACCCTCTTCTCACCTTAGAAGAAAATATTTATAAACTCTAATTCAGGTATTTGAAGACAGATAGTTTAATAAAGTGTTAATTTGCAATACTGCCTCATGATTGTAATATGTCTAAGTATATAGTACTATTTGTTTTTTAGATGCCCCTTAACAAGACAGAAATGAGCAGGCAGTGTGTGGTGTGTTGGAAAGAAATTCAGTTTTTTAAAATAACGTTAAGGAAACAGCTCCTTTGGTTAAGGAAAATAAACTCAATTGATAGTGGAGGTGAAATGAACATTTAAAATTTGGTACCAATTAAAAACCCTTAAGCTAAATTGCCAAAAAAATGCCACCTGGGTCTTAAAACTGCCAAGGTGTATAAGGTTAT